>CBVK0100247799.1:0-11985 GCA_900067695.1 Picea abies
GAGAACCATTCCACTCCAAATGTTGCAGAGTCTAATTGGGCCTCAGTGGCGGGTTTGGTTCTTGTTTTTGAGTCAAGGGATTTAGGTCCCATCAACACCTTGTACATAGGTGTGTGGTGTGAGTGCCTTTTGTTTTGTGTACATAATATCCAAAAAATCCAAAAATATTTTCTTTTTTGAGATTTCACTATGTGTTTTGACCTTGGAATCTAGTTTACATGTGTTGACAGGATTCTATGGATGTTTTTTCTTACGAAGATGGAGACATCCATTGAATTTGAGGTACATGTTTTCCAAAACCATAATATAGGGATAGTTTTTTCCATGCATTTATCGCCTTACATTATTAATCGACCATCTTGTCGTCATTATGCCTTAGGTTCGATCTCAATCAGTTGTGACATTAGCCACTCCTTTTGCACGTTGTCACTAGGTTGACAGTGCCTACGCTTCATGGGCACCCCAGTGAGCACCCAAATTGTCATTTAGTTCCCATGTTGTGTTTCTCTGTAGGCCCAGTAGCCCTCCTTTAGCCCCACCATGACTTGAAATTGAGCCTCATTTTTTTCTCTTCGTCCATATTCTGGCCATATCTTGTGGGAGTTCCTGGAACATTTTTTTGTTGCTTAATGGTGGTCTATGCATTCACTTCTTGCATCATGCTTCCTTCCACTACGTTATTATTTTCCCATATCCCACTTACCACTATGGAGTAGCCTTAACCATCTTCCTCATACATTATTTGGCCTCCATTATGCACTTAACACCTCTGGATGAGAACTTGTTGCTATGAGTGGTCATCATTTTCCATGTTATTTTTGCATTCCATTGCTTAAGTCATATTCCATGCACCTCAAACTTTACCGCATACCACTCATTCTCTCCAGCCAAGCTTTATGTTACCCCTTTGTCACACTCAGTAATCAAACATGACAAAGGTACCCTTTGGAGTCTTCTTTGTCCTTTCAAACTAAATAAACATGAAATGAAAAATGATCATTTACTTTCTTGGGCTCGTTAAATCCATGAGATAGTGTATGAAATCTTCTTTAGGGTCTCTCCAAAGTCCTTAAATAATTGGAAAGACCACAAGCACTATTCTCTGCCTCGGGCTCAGAAATAAATCCATAGGTGAGAATATCGAGCATACTTTCATTTTCTTTCGTGCTCATTCAAACATGAAAGAAAGGAAAAAGAGCGAGGGGTTTTTAGTCTAGTCATCTTCACAAATGGTAGCCATCCATTGAGTCACCCTTGAACATAGCACCTATTTTTCATCCATGTACAATAGTTGGGTTATCCATTGTCTTTGAGTCATTACCATATACTTGAATTCTCCAACTCTGTCGACTGGTTACTCTTCCATTCACACACAACGAGTGTTTTAGTCATTACTAAGTAAATTCTACCAGGTCAAGTCATTTTCCGTGCCATTTTGTTCAAGGGAAGTTAGCTTGTGTAGGCCATTTTCATTCCTCTAGCCCATTTATCTCGGCCATCCCTAAGTCATTTTTAATCTACTATTACACTCTTCATACCATCCACCTTTTTATGTTTCATGTCGATTGATGGGGGATACATCAAGACCCTCCTTCGATAAATTTCATCTTGTCGACACCAGATCATTATCCAAGATTGAAGTCTAGAAACCAGTTAGTACCCTGGGACTCGCAGATATCAGTGGCAAGTTCCCTCACATTTTGGCAGCGGATTTACATCATTGGCTCATGTTGAATGAATCTACAAGTGTTTGAACTCAACTCATTTATTCATACTTTCTAGATTGTACTATGTATTTTTGGGTCCATCATCATTATAGGTGGATTCCCTTATGTTTGTTAACGATATACACCAACAGTCGATAATCAAACGGATTCTACCATGCTCAACATCATCTCATTTAATTGCATGTTGTAGAATCATACCGTCGGGGTTTGGGATGAAGACCTTGGGTTGGGACCACTACATTCCTTAATGGCATCCCCTCCAAAGCTGTGATGGATTCTTTCATGAGTACTTTAGAGATTTCTTGGACATCGATTCAACTCAATGATTTGTATAATGTGACATAGATCCACATTTGTACTTGGTCATGGCTATTCTCTTGCTTGTGACATGGATCCATAGTGTATTTTTCCATGGCCATGATCTAGTTAGTTGCATCATGCATAGATCCACATTGTACTATTTTGGCGGCTATGCTAAGTTTCCATTACCCAACATTGGTATGCCCACCTCAAGGATGTTATGATTGTGTGGGCTTGATGATGGTTTCTTCCTAACTTCCTTTTCCTACAACTCTATGATTAGTTCGTAAATTATTTTGGCCATCAGACACGTCTTCTGACCTCACATTTTAGGGGGAATCTATTATATAGTTATTTTCCACATGATTACCTGATGGACATCATATAGAGGTTACCAGGCTGAGACATTGAGTTATGTCACATTTCCCCTGAGTTTCTAGTACCTTTTAGCTTGGTCACATATTGTCCCTTTACAACTTGTGACCAAACTTTGATGGTCATGACTTACTATATTTCAAGTCACGACCACTCACACACTACCAGAATGCAGGGAATGATCGGGTCTGTTACCTCCCAATTAGGATTCATTACAAGGAGATGTGATCAAGGCTCACAATTCTCGTAATACAACCTCGAGAATTTTGCTATCTTGAGTGTCTCGATTTCTCCGCCATATTATCTCTATCATCCTATATATTGGGGGTCTCTCATGGGAAAGGGGGAAGAAAAGATAGAGTAAAATTGTATTTTCAATTTGATCACGGAGCTTGGGCAAGGAGATTGGGAAGAGCTTCATCAAGCCTCTTGATTGTAAGTTGTAAGCCTTTCATTTTATCAATATAAGATGCACATGAATTTCCCCTCTAATTGATTATATATGATTCTTATGATATTAATAAAGAATTAATATTTTAATGCCTTCATGTCATATTATTAGATCTATTATTAATCCATATATATTACATTTGATCTTATGAGAGGTATTTGTTTGTGTGTCTGTGTGCAGGTTCACGTTCGTGAACGTGAAGGACATATTGAAAAGAACAAACAACCCAAGAGCTTGCAAGGAAAACCGTTGAATTATTAAGTAAGTTTCTTATCTTTTTCTCTCGTAGATCTATTCATGTATGATTCAGATCTAGGAAGGTCTACAAATTGTATCTCTATTTTTGTCTTGGGTCTAGGAAGAGCCTAAGGGAGGTAACTCCTGCAGGGTACAATTATCCTACAATAGACTGGAAACTCCACTAGGGAAGTCATTATTGTTTATTTAGTTTCTTCCTCAGTTTCTTTAAATTTATTTATTCAATATCCTTGCATGTTCAAGCCCCATTTTTTCGTTTTTCATTCTTCCAGTAAGTCTTTTCTGAGCTTGTTTGAAATTTTCCAACCTTATATTTGATAGATTTTCTTTAGAACTATTTTTTTTTCACTTATACGGTCGTATTCATGGGTTTCCTGTGATTACAGACTGACCACACCAGTTCTAGTTGTTGGTTGGTCCATTCTAGCGCGCAACTGCCTGAAAACCACACTTACAGTGCAACTAGTGCTTGTGGTCACAGGCCTCTCCCCATACAATGTGTGACCAACGGATCTTTCTTAACTGACAAGGCATGACCAGGAACTAAAAAGGGATTTTTCCTCAAGGGCCATCCTTCAAATCTAGCCCAGATCTATTCCCTTTTTTTTTCTTACAACCTTACACATCCTTCCCAGGTATGTTCCAACAATCATTGCTCCAACCTATTTTCAAGTCATTTGAAATTTGTTTTTCCTTTGTGTTCCATTTGTTTGATTGATTCACACTTCATGTTTTTGTGGGTATGGTTTGAATTCAATAACCTCATTCCCTCGAACTTTTATTGCTAGTGGTACCCCTGTAAGAGAGTCCATTTTCTTTTAAAATAACTTCTAGGTTTTCCTTTAAGATTTGTTTCCATTGCTTAAACAAAGCAAATTCTCTTGATTTGCAATCTCATTTTCGGTTCTTCTTGGAATTTTTACTCTAACTGCAATACATCATTTCAGATTGTTTATAATATTTATGATCTATTGCTTCCCATATTTTTTATTTCTGTAATGCAAAAGGTATAATTTTTCTTTTGACTGGTATAATCTTTCAAAAAAAAACATAGAACATTTTTCTTTTAAAGAGTTTTGCATTACATTTTGAGAATACTTCAGCTAAGAGTGTTTGGTTCATTAGTGGAATTGAAAGTTGTATTGTCAAAAACATTTCAAAGGAAAACTTTTGCACTTCATTAAGGAATTTTATTCGCATTGGTGCATGTATTTTAATGAAAAAGATAAATTTCTCTTCCTTTCCCTTAAGTAGCTCTTCATCAAAAGAAAAAATTTCATTTGTGCATATAAATTTCTTTTGGGATTGGCCTCGAGTCAAAACACCATGAATTTTCATTCTTTTCCCTTTGAGTAAACAACAACCATTTAAAATCAAGCATAATTAAAAGCAATTTGAACATTTTTTTGTTTGATAGCAAACCAACAATAGATTAGGATATAGGGCCTTGGAATAGGTTTGGAGACTTAATTCTCCAAGGCCAAAAAATGAAACTAGGACCATTAATGAGAAAAAATCCATTAGTAACAAAACCGGCTCCAAGAAAGCTCACCTCACACATGAGTTAAGCACTAGGTCAAGCTAAGTAAGTGGTTGAGATATCCCCTCTCCATTTGCTTGGTGGTACTACTTCATATATTGGGGGTTTCGAGACGTGGACATCCCCAGAGTAACCCCAACGTTCTCAAAATTTTGGGTGCCAAGACTTGACTTGGTGTTCCCCGCCCAAACAATAGTCTTGACTGATGACTTTTTCTCCCAGCCGTATTTTTGTGAAGTGGTAACCTTATTGGGATGTCCTAGGAACCTACACAAGTGACATCAGGGGGAATCCTTATGGTACATGAGGAAGATGTTGAATCTCGGCTTCATTGTGAAGTGGTAACCTTATTGGGATGTCCTAGGAACCTACACAAGTGACATCAGGGGGAATCCTTATGGTACATGAGGAAGATGTTGAATCTCGGCTTCAACGAACCATGGAGGGTATTTTCCCACGGGCTCTTACTTGCACCTTGGGGAGATGTTGTGTGATGGTTATCATAACTACTTCTTGTATCTTCACTGACGGCTTGACATCCCATCTTCAGAAGTCCCTTAACCCCACTGGTTCACTTGCTTGATATATTAGATTTGGATAGGTGTGTTCTCTATATATTGGTTTCATAGGTGTTCGTAGGATTGTTGTTGGTATGTTTAATTTGTTGTCTTATTTGTCGTGGTTGAATTACCCCAATGTCGTTCTAGAAGAATCGTTAGGTTTATCCTAGAAATATCCTACCAAGACAAATGACTAGTTGTCTGATGACCAATCAATCGTCCTCATCCTCAACCTAAATTAAAAGATCCTCCACTTTTTGTCTGAAATATACCCTGTCGTCATTCTCAAACTACCATTGGGGCATCCAATATACCCGACTATGAATACCTCCGACCATTTTTCAGAGAATGAATGAGTTCAACACCGGAAGACACCAATACTAGTGACATGGAAGATATCATAATAGGAGACGATCCAGTTGGAGTTGTAATAATAAGAGAAGGATATCTTAACCCTTCTTCCACCTCTCCTCTACCCAATTCTTTCCACTAACTCTTAGGGCAGCAATATTATTTTGATAGTGAATCTTTTTCAACTTTACATACACTCATGTCGAGTGGCAACCCTGCCTCTACTGCTCCAATTTCTGCCACCAGAGTGTCTACCACACCAAGAAGTATCCTAGTAAATTTGCTTATCCCATCAACTGGTGGAGCTAGGAATCTTCTTACATCACCACTTATCGGAGTAGAAAACCTAAATGTGTCATTAGTGGGTGGCATTGGAACCCCACCTTTCTTATCAGCCACTGACGTAGGAAATCCACTCCGTACACCACCTCAAACACTATTTTATTTGTGGAGCCAACTCATAGTCCATATAGTTTCATCCAATGCCCAACCTAGTGCTCATCAAATCCCTACCTCTAGTTCACAATCCAACCTAGGACAAAGTTTTCCAGCTAATCATAGGAGTGGCTTTATCTTCTCTTTTGGTAACCCACCGACTGGCCAAAATACATCGACTACTGGTTTCCCATTTGGATGGAATTGAAATAGTGAAATAGTTCTAATCAACTAGGTTGAAATCCCTTCCCTGGGGGTAGGAATTTCCCTTGGGGTACTCCCTTCCCGGGGGCCAACAATGTCCCTTGGGGTACTCCCAACGCTGGGGGCAACAATACCCCGGGCCAACAATGTCCCTTGGGGTACTCCCAACGCTGGGGGCAACAATACCCCTAAAATACCTCCTTTCCCTGGGGGAAGTAGTGTCCCTTAGGGTACTCCAAACATTGGGGGCATCAATACCCATGGAATAGCTCCTTTCCCTTGGGGAAGCAATGCCCCTTGGGGTACTCCCAATGTTAGTGGAAGAAACACCCTTGCAATCCCTCTCTTTCTAGGAGGTGAAAATCCCTTGTTACAAGAGACCCCCCACTGTTCGGGGGAAGTAATTCTCCCGGTAACATACCCTTTGCACGGAACATCCCTAGAAATTTTCCTTTGATTGGGGGCACCAATCCCCCAAATAATCCTCAACAAGGGGGTGCTTATATGAAAATGGGAAACCCTTACCAAGGAACATGTTATATACCTATAGGAAATCATTATCAAGGGGGTTATTTTCCTACCGCTAGTCAGTATATGGGAGGGCCATATGGTCCTTTTGGTCTTAACACACATTTACCTTTAGACTAGAATCCATTCACAAACACTTAGTTTCAATTTTGGCCACTCTAGAATTACCCGACTTATCTAGACTCACAAACAATCCCATAGTGCACAACCCCACTTGGTTGGTCATCCTAGTAAAAATTCATGCAGACATTCTAAAATTTGATGGAAAGATGGGAGAATATCCCACCACGCACATCACAACTTATTATTTGTGGTGTGTCTCCAACTCTTTGTTAGATGACAACATTTGTTTACATATTTTCCCTCACACCTTAATTGGCAATGCCTCAAATTGGTTCATTGAACTACCTACAGACTCATTTAACAACTTTAACACTTTAATGATGGCCTTTTTGACCTATTTCCAATTACCCATCTAGTATGAAACGGGGACATAGCTTATGACCTCATTTCGTCAGAACGCTTCCACACATATCTCAAACCACATTCACGAGTGGAGGCAATGAAGAAGTCTCGTTAAATCCCCAATTCCCAACTACTTATCGACTAATTGGTTTACAAAATCCCCATTTACTCCCATTGCTAAAGATGTTGCCATGTCCTAAGTCATAAACAAGGAGCAGGATATTTGTCATTCCCAACAATTAGATATGGTTTATTCACAGTCTGATGCACTCTACGATCTTATTCCTCATGCTCCTCAACCATCAAATGATACCCCTCGACCAACACTTGGACCCCATGTTGATGGTATGTTTAGTCATGTCTCTTCCACTACAGTTGGTCAGTTGACTAGGCAACTTAGTCAATTGACTATAGCAAGTAATCCCACCTCTTATGCACCTACAACCACCTTGACTTTGACCCTTTCTCAGACCTCCAAGGTACACACAGTGCATTCCACCGCACCCAAAAACATGCAGCAATCAGGAGGAAAGAAGAAAAATAATAACAATAAGAAAAAAAAAAATTATTCTGAGCAGATAGGATAAAAAGCCCAAGACCTCAATGTTGGGGGGGGGGGGAATAAAAGAAAGGTAAAATATCCTTGTATGGTGTGAAAGGAGGATTACTTTACCAAATACTTCTCTCACCTTGTTGAGTTTCATCAATGTCTTGAATGAGGGGGATATCCTTCCCAACCAGTAGTATTAACCAATGCTTTCCACCCCCAACAACAACAGATGGTCACACAAGTTCATGCACCTCCAATCGGGGGAAATGCAAGGTCCTCAACCATAAACATTAATATGGTTAAATCCATGGTGGCACTATCCACTAGAGCGAAGAACTACTCTACGACACTCTCGAGGGGGAACCTTCATATAATGATCATCCATCGATTTCACCATCTAACGACCCTATCACATTGGAGAAATTGTCTTCTGAACCTACAATCCTCCCTCCAAAATGGGTACTTCGATGGACTACCCATAATCTGAATGCCCGGGAAACTCAACACTACAGTACAGTGGAAGATCTCACTCAAGCACCATGTGCCAAGTCAGCACTCGAAGTATTGCAGAGTTTTCCTTCACAACGAAAGCCTTGTTATCATCCATAGGGGGAATTGACCCTTCAGACTCAAACATTATTTCCTTTGACATAGAACAGAGTGAGTCATGTCTCTCGCACCAACTAGCATTGCAAATCATAGTTGGTTTTCTTAACAAGAATATATTTCAGAGGGTGATCAACAAAAAAGAGGCCACTTGCATTATGTCTTTTTCATGTTGGAAAGACCTTGGTTCTCCTCATCTCACTACATCTCAAACCATCTTATAATATTTTGACAAACATTTTTTCAAACTGCACGGAATTATCACCTCTTTATCCATTGATCTCGGGGGAAACATTGTCTTTGTTATAAGTCGAAGTGGTGGATGCCACACTCAACTATAATTTTCTCTTGGGTTTCACTCGGTTCTATGCAATGAATATTGTTGCATCCATTGTATTTAACTTCATATGTTTTCCCCATCAAGGAAAGATAGTCACTATCGACCAACTCAATTATTGCACACCCATCTTGTGAGCTAATCCTAGCACCAACGTTCCTTTATAGGTGATTATTTTGGGGGATACGAAAGTGTTGGTACATTTATGTTCAAAGATTCATCTATTATAGGTATTTCCCCCCTTCCTGGACCCAATACTAACCATATATCTCCCATCAACATGATTTCCTCATCTACCAGTGGATCCCTCAGGTCATTGGATCCCTTGGGTGAGTTGATCCTTGGGTGGTACCTTGTCTTGAGGATGTTGACTCATATGGATCCTCCCTGCCACTCACCATGATTGAGATTGTCTATCCAACAATCCCATCAACATTTTTTGATATTGGTCAACAACCCCATCTTCATATGGATTTTGATCAACCTACTCCACCCATATGGGTTGTTGACTCTTCTTAGATACTAAGTTTCCTTCAGAAGAGGCCATCTTAAAATTCATGGCTTCCATAAACAAACTCAGGGAAGATGAACATCATCAAGAATCCATCCCCCATTATTTGGAACTGACAAGAGTCATCATGATGATCTTCAACCCGAGATTGGGGGCATTTGATGGGGCATCCAATGAAACCCCTAGACTTAACCCTTTTCCTCCTTGGGTTTCATTTTCAAAACTTTCCAGTGAATTATCTACTACCCCTTCCATCAAAGATTCACCTTTCGTGCTTCCTTCATGTCTTGATGGATCCCATCAAAGAGTTTCCATAGCTCACAAAACCACTCATATTGAGTATCTTCATATGCGTAAATTCATTTCTATATGGCATGGTGAGCCATATGATGCCAACAATGGTTCATGAGTTCATTGATTATGAAAAATGTACTTGGCCTAAGCCTAGAGATGGGCTCTACTTTTCATAAATCATCAAGATGTGTAGTTCCTTGTACATAGGTGGGTGGTGTGAGTGCCTTTTGTTTTGTGTACATCTTATCCAAAAAATCCAATATTTTCTTTTTTGAAATTTCTCTATGTGTTTTGACCTTGTAATCTAGTTTACATGTGTTGATGGGATTCTAGGGATGTTTTTTTTTTTACGAAGATGGAGACATCTATTTAACTTGAGGTATGTGTTTTCCAAAACCATCATATAGTGATAGGTTTTCCCTGCATTCCTCTCCTTTCATTATTAACCATCCATATTGTCATCATTATGCCTTAGGTTCGATCTCAGTCGGTTGCGACATTATCCACTCCTTTTGCATGTTGTCATTAGGCCAGTAGTGCCTACCCTTCATGGGATCCCTATTTAGCACCCAGATTTGCATTCAATTCCCATGTTGTGTTTCCCCGTAGGCCCGAGAGCCCTCCTTTAGCCCCACCATGACTAGAAGTTGAGCCTCATTTTTCTCTCTTCGTCCATATTCTAGCCATATCTCGAGGGGGTTCCTGGAACATTTTTTTGTTGTTTAATGGTGGCATATGCATTTGTTTCTTGTGTCATGATTCCTTCCACTATGTTATTGTTTTCCCATATCCCTCTTACCACTATGCAATAGCCTTGACCATCCACCTCTTGCATTATTTGGCCTTCGTTGTGAACCTAACACCTATGGATGAGAACTTGTTGCTATGAGTGGTCATCATTTGCCATGTTCTTTTGCATTCCATTTCTTCATTCATGTTCCATGTGCCTAGAAATTTACCACATACCACTAGTTCTCTCCAACCGAGCTTACTATTAACCCTTTGTCACGCTCGGTAATAAAACATGACAAAGGTACCATTTGGGGTCTTCTTTGTACTTTCAAACTCTCTAAACATGAAATGAAAAGTGAGAATTTACTTTCTTTGGCTTGTTAAATCCATGAGATAGTGTATGGACTCTTCTTTAGGATCTCTCCAAAGTCTTTAAATAATTGGAAATATCGTCAAGAACTATTCACTGCTCTGGGCTCATAAATAAATCCATGAGTGAGAATATCGAGCATACTTTAATTTTCTTTCGCACTCGTTCAAACATGAAAGAAAGGAAAAAGAGTGGGGGGTTTTCAATCTATTCATCATCACAAATGGCAGTCATCCATTGAGTCACCCTTGAACATCGCACATGTTTTTCATCCATGTACAACAATTGGGTTATCAATTGTTTCTGAGACATTACCATCTCCTTGATTTATCCAAATCCATTGAATGGTTACTCTTCCAATCACACATGACGCGTGTTTTGTTCATTACCGAGTCAATGTTGTCATGTCAAGTCATTTGTTGTGCCATTTTGTTCAAGGGAAGTTATCCTGTGTTGACCATTTTTAGTCCTCCAACCCATTTAGCTCAGCCATCCATGAGTCATTTGTACTTTATTATTACACTCTTCACACCATCCACCTTTGTATGTTTTGTGTCGATTGATGGGGGATACATCAAGGCCCTCCTTTGATGGATTTCGTCTAGTCAACACCAAAACATTATCCAGGATCAAAGTCTAGAAACCAGTTACTACCCTGGGACTTTTTGATATCAGTGGCAGGTTCCCTTGAATTTCGTCAGTGGGTTTACATCATTGGCTCTTGTTGAATTAATCTACGTGTTCGACTTCAACTCATTTATTCACACTCACTAGATTGTACTACGTATATTGGGGTCCAACATCATTATCGGTGGATTCCCTCACATCTATTAACGATATACATCAATGGCTCGTAATTAGACAGTTTCTACCATGCTCAACATCAACTCATCTATTCACATGTTGTAGATTCATGCTCAACATCAACTCATCTATTCACATGTTGTAGATTCATACCATCGGGGATTAGTACGAAGACCTTGGGTTGGGACCACTACAGTCCTTAATGGCATTCTCTCCCAAGATGTGATTGATTCATTCATTATTACTTTAGAGATTTCTCAGACATCGAATCATCTCAATGATTTGTATACTGTGACACAGATCCACATTTGTACTTTGTCGTGGATATGCTCTCGCTTTTGGCATGGATCCGCAGTGTATTAGTTTTTGGTCATGATCTAGTTAATTGTTCCATGCATGGATCCGCAGTGTACTTTTTTGGCATCTATGCTAAGTTTCCATTACCGAGCATGGGTATGCCTGCCTCTAGGATGTTATGATTGTGCAGGACTGATGATGGTTTCTTCTCATCTTCCTTTGCATATAGCTCTATGATTAGTTCGTAAAGTATTTCGGCCATCAGACACCTCTTCTAACCTCACACTTTA
>CBVK0100247800.1:0-15684 GCA_900067695.1 Picea abies
TTCTTCAAGGGTTGACATCAATGACAACCAACCTTAATCAACACTTGTTTAGTGCTTCATCGTCCAATCAATATTTGGTACTTTTGATGGTTAATTATGAAGTAACTAGGTCTTTCCATTGTTGACATGTATTTTTGTTTACTACTGTAATATAGGACAGAAAGCTTCACTTTCTTGTCCCTTTGATTCTCTAACTTGTATCTCTATATATTGTCTTGTCTCGGGCAGGTACAACACTCTCTCGTAGGTACGTTATACTTTGGAAACCTACCTTTATCAACAAGACTCTTATCCAAGCCCTTTTCCACTTCCTAACTCTACCTATAAGGGTTTCACCTTTCATCACTTCACTTTCCATCTCAATCCCCATAGGGTCACCAAGATTCCTCCCTTGTCATGATTTATCATCACTAAAGTGAGAGGAGTATCTATCTAAGGTGACAGTAGGTAGTTACTCCCATAGTTGTCTCACATTTGTGGATTGGGTCAGGCTTTGCCCAACCAACAATCTATGTGATAACATGGCATCTTTGGAGAACTTCAAGCGCATATGTGGCATATGGTTCCTAGGCCAAGTCTTCCACAATATTGTAGTTGTGGGTAGCTCGTGTGTTGGGATTGTGTGTTGTGCATTGAAGAAAGCCCTTTGGGAGGTGAAGCAATGCATCAAAATATGGTTTATCTATGTGAAGAGGGCCACCGGGCTGGGAAGAAGATACTGCTTCTGGCGCAGCATGGGAAGGCTTAGAAATGTCATATTTTTTGGCTCAAGTATGAAAATTGACCATTTGGTCATACATAAAATGGTAGCATTCAAGGAAGACCCCGCATGATGATGGGTACCTTCCATGCCCCCTTGTGGAGGGACAATATTTGTGGAAACCATGTTTTGGGATTGAGGGGGGAAAGGATGGGTTAGGACAATAGGATGTTGGGAGGCCTTTTGTTGTGCCAAAAATCTATGCACCTCATCCTTTCTAGGACACTAATGAGTAGGGTGGTCCTCCCCACAGATCGTGCAGGGAAACCAACTCTTCTTCTTTTCTTTAGTGCCTCCCTCCTAGGTGTTTTGGGTGGAGGCGGTCTCTTTCTCAGTATTGGAATTTTTCTTTTTTTTCCTTTTATTTTTGCCTCTAGGTTGTTGAGGATTCTTTAGTTGCATGAAATGCACCAAATTCAACTCAGAGGTCTAATTAGGGACTGCATCAGTTTGAGCACTAGAACTAGAAGCTGAAGGGTGTGACTTAATGGACTTTTGACCCATCTAATCAACTAATTGGTTTACAGAGGCATAAGAAACATAGCCAAACACACAATTAGCATGGGGTCCTAGGTTTGGTTTCCTTGGATCAGTTGACGACCTAAGAGAATTTGTAATAATGTCATAAAGAGTACCTGACTATGAATAAATAAAGTCCAAGTGTTGGGCATGCAAGATGGCCTGCTCCTCGGTGGTCGCCTCAGCCATAGCTACATCCTTGAAAATGGGTGGTAAGAGGGACTTGGTGAACCACTCCATAAGGAGCTTGTCTGACCAATTCTTAATCATCCTATGTATTTATTTCCACTCATGTATATCATCAGAAATATGGGTGGCATTATCTTCAGCAGTGAAGTCAAAAGATCAATTCCTATCTCATACTATATGGGTAATTGGTGATGCATTAAGAATGCCATTTCCATGTCATTGAAGGTTTTAAAGGAGTCTCCTTTTAATTCAATGTACCAATTGGTGGTAGCTCCGGTCAGGGATCTCTGGAAAATACACAATCTCATGCTATCATCCAACAATGAGTTGGATGAACACAATAAGTGGTATGCCATGATGTGTGTGGAGGGGTCCTCTCCCGAATTTTCATCGAATTTTGGAATATCTGATGGAAACTTGGAAGGAATTTCCGACCATGATGGGTCATCATAAATAGGTTCATTTATTAACCGTGAAAAATCTGGTAAATCTAACGTTGTGAGGAAAGGAAATGATGCAAATAAATACTGGGAGGGAAGTGAATTTAATGTTGTCCCAGATGGACCTTTTTGCCCCCCTATATTGTTACTATTGAAGGGTTGGGGAGCTCCTGAAGAGTGATTACCTATCGGGATGGTGGCACCTCTAGGATCTTGATTTCTCACATAACCAAAGATTCTTCTAGGGGTGAATGAGGACCCTCTAGGAAAAAAACTCCCGAAGTTAGTCCTAGGGAAGAAACCCCCAGGACCTGATGTAGTAACAAAAGGAAAACCTCCCCAAGGTGAAAAATTACCCCCAAGGAATGTGCCCCTAGGGAAAGGCGTGCTAACCTGTGGAAAGTTAAAACCACCTAATGTACTATTGCCCCCATCTTGACTAGGGACAACCCCAAAACCACTAGAAATATTCCACCCGAAAGGTGAAATAGTTCATGATGATATTGGGATGCTCATATGGATGGTGGAGGTGGAGGGAATTCCACCCCCTATGCTGAAACCAAAGCTTCCCCCCCCACTGGAAGAAGATCCAAAGGTGGACGTCATAATAGACAGGATGGGCGTAGAAACACTCGGTAAACTAACAAATGGAGATGGACACACAGTTGGTTCCCCCTAGATCGAGGAGCCAAAAGATAATGGTATGGATGGTGTGGGTCCAATGGAGCTAAGGGGTGGCAACATATACATCATTTGGATGCTCCCTAGGGGATTTCCCCTTGTCCCACTTGAGGATGGGCTCATAGCCTCAGCTACACTAGATGAAAAACGTGTTCCAGACATAGTGGGAGGTTGACTAAACAAGGAGAAAGGTGCTCTAAAAATTTCTCGCACTTGGAAAAGTAGGGGTGTGTCTGGCTTAGTCAAAGGAGGATTAAAATATTTGTGGAGGACGTTCGTCTACCACTTCTACCTCAACTAAAATAGACTTTTCAAACCAAATTTCAAGCCCTTGAAAGTCTTCGTTAACTATATCATGCCTCTTGATAGGTGGTTGTTCCTCGATAATGAGTTCCATTCCTCGTATTCGACGGGATCGACGTGGTAGTTCAACCATAGTGAATATACTATGTTAAAATCCAAACATAATTCAACCTATTGCCGACCTAGACTTGGACTCAAAGAGCACACCCCTAAACAAATCTAGGATAACAACAAGCAAACCAATTGGCTCAGGGGCCTTTTTAAAACCAACCCTACGGGGGAGATGAATTCCCCACAAGATTTGCTGCTAGTGAAGGTATGAGGAGTAGTTACAATGATCTATGTGAAACAACCCTGACTGGTGCAAGTACACTTTATTAAGGTGGGCACCCTTCGGGGGAACTAAGACCATGAATGAATGTCTTCCCCAAGTACTATAGGAACGTACCAGACACAGTCACCTCTGTGGCTACCTAGTAAAGGTCACTAAGGATACCACATTACAATCAATGATCAGGTGAACAGTCGTAGGTCTGACCACATGTAAGGGCAGGGTGACCAAGCCTAAATCTCTGAAGGTGTTAATCGATAGAACCCCCATATACATAGCAATCAAAGCGGTATCACAAACATTAAAACAAGTAGAGAGGGGTGATCTACCTACTTGCCCGGATGTGACATTGTGCTTAATTCTTGTGTTAGAGGAGGCTCCCAACACACTAGTTGCAAGGATGGATTTGACACTCTTTACTGACTCCTAAGTTTCATTTTGTGGCCTTGGAGAGTTACTCTCCAATCCCAATCCAAGGCCATAAGCCTATCTAATGTTGGTTCACTATCAAAAGAAAAATGTCTAATTTATTTTATATTACACTTTATTTTTAAGGTTGTTGCTTAAGTCCAAGAGTAGTGGATGAAACTTTAGTGATGTTTTGACTCTTGACCCAACCAAGCAAATGCAAGAATGACAATGCAATTTGTTCACTTTGATGAACTCTAGCTATGTGAGGGGCATAAATTGTTTTATTTTTCTTTGCAAAATTTTAGAAACACAACCACACACACACCAAGAAGCCAACAATCACTTCAATTCAAACCAAACAATGCTCCTAATGCATTATCTTTACTAGTGCTTCAAAGACAAATCTAGCATGCAACAAATATTTTTGTCTTTTTTGATATTTTTCCAATTATAATGCAAAAAATTCTTGATCTAAGAAAGAAATACAAATGCAAATGAAAACCATCAACAAGCAACAAGAAAAGGGGTTGTAGGAAATTGGAAATGAGTTCAGATAATCCCACTCCAATGTCTCTATCAATATCACACCCTAAACTTTAAAAAATAATATAATGGAGATCTAGAGTTTGGGAGCGGAAATTTCCAGGGACTGTACTGCACTCTATATTTACCAGAAGTGTGTGATATAATATATCAAAATAAATCCATTGACATCCTATTTCTAATGGATTTGGTTTGGTTGCAATTTGGATTATCTATCAAAATATATTGGCCAAACATTCCATGTAGCCGTCACAAAAAATCTGCAAAATAATTGATTTTAAATCAATGATAACTTTTCTTTTCATACACTGATCTTGACAATTTTGTTTTTTTTAATTGAACAAAATTTTGAGAAAAATCCAGATATATAGTTAGTTCCTTCAGATTCTGTATAGAAAGTTATAGAATTGTATCTGAAGGTCGCAGTCCTCTTTTAGAGGAAAACTCCTTAAGAGATCCAAGGAAGAAAACAAAGGCTCTCCCCGGTGGAGTCACCAATTCTATTATGGGATAAAATCTCATAGGGATATCACTAGTTGGATAGCAAGATCTCCCTAGGATCTTCCCTTGATCCTAGACAAAAAGAGGCTAGATTCATATGGTTCTCCCTAGATCTAAACAATGTGTTTCCTATTTTATGCTAAGAGATAGTAAAGAGGCATACCTTTTCCTGAAGGTTGTCCTTGTGTATCCTAGGCTAGTGTAGTTCTAGAGATCCAACTCCAAGCTCCTTCAACCTGCTACCTACACACAAGAGACAAACAATACCAATCTACATATTATCTCTAGTGTTAGGAAATCACAAATTCATCTAGATCTATCCCGATCTTTTCAATGTAAGATCAGATCTAACATATATCATTGAACATGAATAATATGAAAGGGGAAAACCAATGATATATATCATAAAAATGGACAAATACGTCATTGTACCTTTACCTTGAGGCTTGATGCATTCCTCCTAGTTCCAGGTTCCGGATGCTCCTCCTTAGCCTCTTGAGCTTCTCTCTCTATTTTTCCATCATAACCACTCTCAAAACTCTTCTCCCCCATCTCCTTGATTTGGCCTCTTTAGAAGAGATTGGAGATAGGCTTCATGGCATGTGAATTAGGTGGATACAAATCATGGATAGGTGGATACAATTCATGGATAGCTTGATAACATGTGAACTAAGCAATTACAATTCATAGATAGGATTGATGGCATGTGAACTAAGCAATTGCAAGTCATGCACAAGCTTCATGCTTAATTATGATCTTTTGCCAACCTATTATGAACTTTTTTTTCTATTATGAGATTTTTTCTCAAGTTCTATGCTTAATTATGAACTTTCTTTTCAATTATGAAATAATTCTTATTTCATAATTATGAAATTGGGACAAAATAATTATTTCCTTGTGAAATAGTTATGAGAATTTTACTCAATCGTGTAATTCTAATCTCATAACATCTAATAACATGTTTGCACAACCTATGGTAGAAAATACAAGTATAAAAAAAACTTGCGTAAAAGATGGTGACCTTCAGTAATATATCAAATTATAACAAAAGAAATAAATCAACCCTCTAAACATGTTGAAGATCAATGAAAACTAGGGCTGAAAATGCAAATTAAACTAGGGTTTTGCAAATAATTATTTGCTGAAATATATAGCACATAAAATCCCTAAAAGATGCAATATGTCAAGCCCTAGAGGGTTGAAAATTCAATTAGCAATGCAATAAATGATAACAAGATACACTTTGAAGATAATTTTCCAATTAAATCATAGACGTCTAACCTAATTATAGTTGAAGGACAATTTCTATAAACCCTAATCTAACCTCAGAATAATAAAATAAAAGGTGGATTTAGATTTAAGGACTTACAAAAGGGAGTCAAGACTAGTGCCTTTTATTCTCTTTGGGCTTATGGAGTCAAATTATGAACTTTGTTGAAGACAAGGGTGAAACATGGAATTTGGATAAAACCCCAAGGTAGTCCACTAGAAACCTTATAAGGTTATCCTATAGAAAGAAAACTAGGGTATTCCACTATAAACCCTAGAAAATCATTTTATGTCATTTAACAATATTTTAAGACAATATCAAGGGAAGGTAGTCCACTACAAACCTTCCTAGGATTTACAATATAGGATCTATTCAAGAGAAATAAAAGGAAAAACACACTATCGCCACTTTGATAAGAACATTCACACTTAATACATTCATAAATAAATCCACAAAGACTTAGAAAGAACACTTACTAGGTAAATCAATGATCATCCATGAAACCCTAACCATGAAATCATCAACCAAACTTGAAAAAACATCTATAGATCATCTCTCTAAGAAGTTGCATGAGTTATTCATCCATAGGCAAAAGAGAAATAGAGAAGAGACTAGTAGTAATAATCCTCCATAAGTAGCAATGATGTCCAAATGAGGGAGCACTTCCTCTATTTAAATGAGGAAACCAAGCACTTCACCTCAATGAGATAATATCCACTAAAAGCCCCTAAACATAACAAATGTATGATACAAGGTGAATGGGTCTAAGGTCGGCCCCCAAAAATGCCTCTAAGACAAAGATACAATGCTAAAACATGAAAATGTCTTCCATAAATTCCACACATGTTAGTGTAGAGGGCTCGTGAAGGGTGATGTCATCTCCATAATGGGTGTAAAGTCTGAAAAAGTCACGTTTCTCCCCAAAAGGTTCTATATATTCTCAAAATTCATGTCTCCTCATCAATAATCAAGAATGAGTCAACTAATCAAAAAATGTTCTAGGTCAGCTCAAGCAAGTGTCACATCATCATCAAGTACAATGTCCCATCATATGTGCAACATCCTCAAGCTAGGGCATGATGTCATCAAGAGAAAGGGCTCCATGACCTCTCCAAAGGGGTGTACTATCATCATCAAGTGTAATGTCATCAAGCCAAGCCTCAATGTCCTCAAGAGGGTACAACTTTATCAAGGGGCTCCATGCCATATCCAAGTGACACGCCAAGCTCATAGGTGCAATGTCCCAACTTCAAAGTGAAACATCCATGGTCTAGTATGTGATGAAGGGTGTCAAGACATATGCCAATTCATCATATGGTCCAACACTCATCATCAAGGCTCCAACGTCCTCCAAATGGTGTCTAACATCCTCCATGAAGTGTGGGAGAAGCATCATCAACATCCTCTAAAGGATCATGTCTAAGTGTGGATCATCATCAAGCATGAGCTCAAAGAATCAAGTGAGACCAACCAACATGGACACAAGAGTCAGAATAACATAAAAATGAGTCACATTTTAATGTAAAAGACACATAAGTAAATCACATTAGGTATCTTCTTCAAACATCAAAGTAGCTTATGAATTTATGAAATTTGCCAAGTTGAGATATGGGAGGGCCATCATAAAACCCTATTAGGTGTGCCATTACCCAAGTAGAGAATTATTTCCTAAGAAACCCATCAAATTGTAAGTGTGAGTGAGTGGTATGACCTAGGTTTTACTTCATGGTCATAGTGTCATTGACATGCAAGGCCGCATGTGATGTTCATCTCCATAAGCACCTTTGTAGAGGGAGTGCTTAATGCATTGAGTTACCCTTTCCTTGACACTATTTCTTTCCACCCCTTATCTTTCATTTTTGTATTCATTTATTTACTTTGCAAGCCCCTTTTCAGGTTTATGCATTTATTACATCAAGATAATTCAATTAAGGCATTTCTTTATATATGCATTCAATGCATTAGGACTTGGGGTGAAGGCCTCATAGTGAGGGGGAAGAGATCAAACTTACTTGTCTTTTGATTTATCATTCATATCTCTTTACTTTTTTTTTCATTTTGAATTTATAACATTAGCTTTCCATTATTTTTACATTTTCATCAACCTCGGGCATTCAATCCCCTTCTTCTCAGAGGTGAATGAAGTATGAACTTTTTTGGGATACACATAATTTCCAATCCAAAAAGATAGGACAACGAAGGGAAAATAGATGGAATGTGTTAAGTTTGGAACAGTATGAGTGTGTTACCCCCATCAAGGCCTCCCAGTAGTACCCCTTTTCCCAAAGAGTGACAAAACTTGACTCGAGTACATATGATGGCCACTAAGGTGAAACAAGGCAAAGAGCATAACTTCCAAGCATCATGATTCATTATCTAACTTCAACCCATGATCCTTACTTAAATGCCTAATACATTAAATGTAAACACTTCGTATGAAACAATGGCTAATGTACCTCATGTGTGTTGGACCACCATCATTGGATGAGTATGTTGATCAAATAAATGAGCTCGACAAATGATGAGCAAGAGGCATATGAAGGGGTCTATGGAGAATGTTGGTCATCATCTCTGGGACCACTGTCTATAATGTGGATCGTGAAGAATGATCTCCTCCAGTTACCCCTAGGTGGGAGGGGGTAACACATCCAAATAGATCCATCTATCCTTCAAATTAGACCTTTGTACCAGCCATTGAATCATGTCTAGATAGGGAACAGTGTTGTATGGACATTAGCATTATGCATGTAAGACTTTTGGACGATATAATTTACCCTAGTATTGTCAAGATCTTCAATTGTGGAAACAAGCCTTCATGGAAGTAGAAGTGCTTGCTTGTACATCTCAAATGGTTGTCCATATGAATTATAGTAAGGTGTGCCTTAATTAGAATATAAAAAGTAAAAGCTCAATACTGAAGAGTCACTACTTATTACATGGCTCACCCTTTGACGTATATTTATAGAAGTCACTCGTTTTGTACAAATCATCATATTATTCATATATAAAGCATGTATCACATTATATTAGTATACATTTTCACATACAAAATATTTTATTCCCAGGTCCGTAACACATTCCTTAATGTTGTTTCCACATGTTATTCTTCCTAGTCGCATTGACCTATTTTGGTCTCACTTGTGGACAATAATATAATTTCATTTTGTTTCATTTCTCCAAACATGCACACAAAGGAGAGTGATGACAAGGAAGCATTTTTGTCTCCATAGAAGTGTTTTAAAAATCATTCAACTTGGACTCAGACTCAATCGAGTTGACCCCAAATCATACTGACTCAACCATCTAATCAGTTCAGTACTGAACTGGTCCAACTCAGTCGAGTTTGTACTTACTCGATCGAGTTGGTTTGTTTCCTCACCGTCCCACACTGTTTGAGGAAAAGTTCATTTTTTAAAACTTACATAAATCCTAAATTCTATCACCCTAAACCCTAAAAACAGACTATATAGAGACCCCCCCCCAACACCAATTTGCCTCACACCTCCCTTATTGAGCATTGTGAGCATTTGGAGTTTTTGGAGAAATATTGAAGAGTTGTGATGAGTTTGATGATTGATCATGTTGATCAATGATATATAGTAGCCCAGTAGCTTGTAGCATTATACATGTTTTTTGGACTTTAGAGGCCATTTAGAGCCTTGTTGATTATGTACGTTGTTTCGGATATGTATCGCACTCAATGCCATTGTGATATATTCACCCTTACATGGTATATACATTGGCAGACTTTGCATATTTTGTCTCTAATGGTTTGGAATCATGGTTTGGAATCTTTAAAATATATTTTTTTCATTAAAATTATAATATTTTATGTATTTTTAGTAAACCGAGTCATAAAAATCCAACCGATGCGATTCCAAACCAAGTCCGAGTCAAGTCTAAGTTGACCCTTGGCTAATTCAGAGTTTGAGTGCGATTTTTAAAACATTGATCCATATTGGGAGACTTGCAAACTTGAAGTGAAGGATGAGAAGAAGACAACTAAATGTATATGCATAAGATGAAAATGAAAACTACATGGTAAGGAACTAGGGTACTATATATACTACTTTCCATTGGACACTTTACCAGCTGATATGTAGCTAGATACGCTCTCTCCTATAGGACCCTAACTATCAAGAACATCCATGGAGTGTGAACTTTCCAAAAGCCCTAGATGACTGTTGTCCTTTGTTTCTCTTAACTAAATAAATCAGATCTGAACTTATTTAATCACAGAAATGAATATTTCTGAATATGCAATTATCACACATATAGTTGGAAAATGAACAGTGGAAGCAATAAATGAATAACACACATGCATAGTGATTTTCCCCTTCAAATCAGCGTATCATTCCAATAATCAAAGCTTACAAGGTACCTCCACAGTCAGTTGTAACTCAGCAGTTGTATGGTAAACAAAACACTATAGAACTGTGAACATAGAAGTATAACCTGCTGAAATAGGAGTATGGCTCTGTCGAAGAAAGAAGGCAGCAGCTACTATTGTACGGATGTACGACGCTGCTGCTGTATGGATTCCCTCTTTCTGTTTGCTACAGCGGATCTGCACTTTCTCCTCTCAGATGCACTCAACAAGGCAAAGAGCATAACTTCCAAGCATCATGATTCATTATCTAACTTTAACCCATGATCCTTATATAAATGCCCAATACATTAAATGAAAACACTTCATATGAAACAATGGATAATGTACCTCATGTGTATTGGACCACCACCATCAAATGAGTATTCTAATAAAGTGAACAATATGAGTGATGATGAGTAAGAGGCATCTAAGGGGATGTTGTCTGTGGAGAATGATGGCCATAATCTCTAGGACAACCATCTACAATGTGGATCATGAAGAATGATCTGCTCTATTTATCATTAGGTGAGAGGGGGTAACATGTACAAGATAATTATAAAAAAACATAACCATCTGATGTAATCCTTTAAGGACATTTACATTATATTCCAAAACTTTCCATGCACACCAAACACCATTTGTCAAGGGTATGGGGGATTTTAGTGGACCTTTATTCAAGGAGGAAAATGAAAGTAAAAAATAGAGGTTTAACTCAATCAAGTCAATTATTTAATAGTTTTAACATATATCTTAAATGTTATTTGTCATTCATGATAGTTAATAACCCCATAGGCCATCATTCCAACCCTCAAAACCCAAAAAATAATCAAAAGGAGGCCATTTTGGCCACTATAAGACATGCTTGTGGGTCATGTGAAGAAAAAAAGAGAGCATAATCATGTGCTCGTGAGTTTCATTAAGGAAAATTGCAATCAGGTCACTACTATCCTTCACAAAAGGAGCCATCTTACCTCTAATTGCCTAAAAACTCAAGATTTTTAATTAGAAAAAACTACATGAAGTCTCCCAATTTGAATAATTGATTNNATTAGAAAAAACTACATGAAGTCTCCCAATTTGAATAATTGATTTAGGTATGGAAAAGACAATATTTATACATTAAGGAATCCTTCTAAATATTTCTAGGGAATTCATACCAAAAATTATACTCATATGCATTCAGAAAACAACTAGGAAGATGGCACACACCTACAAGAAAAAGGTTATAGATTTGCAATATTTTCAAAAGAAACTTCTTAGCAACTCACTAGGGAGTTCCATGGGGACCATAAATTTTAGTTATCAATCTTAAATGGATAGAGGAATCATTATTTCACATAGTCCTTTTATAAAACACTTGGCATGCAGGAATTTCCAATGCATGTCCACACGTGTCTTGCAAACCAATTGATTACAATGGCAACCATTTCACCTACTAACATCTACATGGTTTTCATGGAATGTTCTCATTATAAATAATGAAAAGATATCATTCATCATAACCAAAGAGAATAAGAAATACACTTATATTTTCACAAACTGAGCTCAAAGGCAATTGACTGGGTGTGAGCAATTTTTCTCCCAACCATAGGAAACTCCTTTATGGATGCCACCTCCTTCCTAGGCTAAGAGAATACTAAAGCAAAGAATATTTGTTCAATTCTCACAAGTCATTCCTTCTTTTCCCAAAATCTTCCAAGATCAATCCAATACAAACCATTGTTGGGTTCTTTATTCAATCTTTCACTTAGACTAGCTCTTAGCACTCACTATACTACCCCATACAACTTAGGAAGCCACACCCTTATTGGCTCATTGGTAACTTGGGAATTATCTTCCTCCCTGTGTTCTTCAGTATGTGTAGCAAGAGACCATGTGATTGTCTACTTTTGGATTAAATTTCTAACAATATGTTTCTTCTTGGACAATAGATTATGGATTCTTGGATAACCCCAAACGTCCAACATTGTATAGGGGTTTAGGAAGGTATCTCCCTACTCAATATCGGTTCCTAATATCACATAAAAATCCCTCTTTCATATCTCCATAGATCATATGAGAGTTGGGCTAGCTTTTCTTCATTAAGAACTCTATTTTCTAAGAATTGTTTTTCCCCATTCTACTCTCTCCTCACTCTAATTCTCTTCCTTGCTTGAGTGAATGATTGTGAATGAGGATCCTCCCACCTATTCCTTTTTTGGTTCCTTGATGGAAGGGGTTGAATTCTTCAAAGTAGGAGGTAATTTATTAAGTATGGGAGATAATTACTTGAAGAAATCAAATCATTTCATTAGGCTCCTGTTTTAATTGTCATAAACATTAGGATGGAGTGGAAATAGGACAATCACACGGAACATAGTTATGGATAGGATATGGGAAGATCATGAGATATAGGTCAATCCCCCTTTGACCCCCTTACCTTTTCCCTTTGGTGGACTCATAGTCCCTTAGGTGCTCTACCTCATTCAACCTTGGAACCTTTCATTAAAATCAAAATGATCATGTTTATATGTATTTCAAAATCAGCATGGAAACTACCTCATGGTGGGGAGAAAGAGATAGTAATGAAAAATATAATTACATTATAAACAATATCAAGTTAAAAGGGTTGAGGCTAGGATATTACATTGACTTGAGAAGTAGGTTATATCATCTTGAAAGGGGCACACGTACAAAAAAAAGTAACAACATATCTCTACAAATCCATATTTAAACTTATCCCAACTCATAGTGATGATGGAGGCACTTTCCTTATCATTTTTATCATGCTAGATATCACAATATCAAATTAAATGGAAAAATAACAATTCCAATCCCGCCACATAAGGATAATTGAAAACTCCTCCAAGACACCATGTCACTAATACTAGGATTCAACGATTCAACCCACAACTCATCATCACATCATCAATAAAACAACCACCATCAGAGTGCATATCAATAAATATAAAACTAAACATGGAGTCAAAAATCAAAGAGCGGTCCCAAAGGGGTTGGATCTAATGGTGGAAAGCGAGATTTTTTCACTGTTGGGAAAGGTTCAATTCCAGTGAGGGCTTTACTTGGAGCCATGGGGGCACCTTGAGGTAGTGTTAGAACGTGTGGTTGCACCCAACGATACTATATTAATGGTATCGTGACCCGTGCACACATAAGTGGATCAAATCTCACCCCCATGTCCTTCAAATTTTTAAGGCCCAAAGGGGTTGGATCCAATGGTGGAAAGTGAGGAGTTTTTCACCGTTGGGAAAGGTTCAATTCCTATGAGGGATTTATCTGGAACCATGGGGGCACCTTGAGGTAGTGGTTGAACATGTGGTTGCACCCATAGATACTATATTAATGGTATCGTGACCCATGCACACATAAGTGGATCAAATCCCACCCTCATGTCCTTCAAATTTAAAGTCCCCTTGGTGTATAGTAGTTGGTGAGGGAGTGTGTTGTTAAGGCACTCCATAAGTGAAGTCATCAGTTCGAAACCTCAGGGACACCTCAAATCCATCCATGTTAATAGATGGTGTGGTCCAGGCCGAGTGCGTTCCTCGGATGATTTTAACGAATTAGATGCCCTTGGGTCATGGCATCTCAGCCACAGGCCAATCCCACAAGTCATGGATATTTAGCTAACAAAAACAAATCAAAGAGTGAGAAAACTCAACCATAACTCTTCATGAACATGTTACAACCCTTTTGTGGCTATGAAAAACAAATATAGTACATGCACATAGATATAAGCATAAAATGTAAGTATCAAAGGTACAAGGAAGAGCCTTTCTTCTATAACTAGACATGGCCATTTCACAACGAATTCACACCATAACTAAGGCCACAACCTATCATGACCAAAGGAAATGCATAATGATAATGAAATTATAGATGAATCGAATCATATCCATAAAAGTTTTTTGGGAAGCAGGTAAAATAACATGCAAGCCTATTTGAAATCAGAGATACTTGTTGTGATTAACAAATGAAAGACACCTCCTTTGCAAGAAAAAGGAACACACATCAATCCCTGAATAAAGTTGATGAATTGACACTACACAAGGATCAAAGCTTCTTGAACTCTATATGTGTCTCTGTATCTTCACATTTTTTAGGCCATTGCATGGTATCCTACCTCTACAAGAAGTTGATGGCATCATGAATATTATAATTCCATGGACTTGTTGATAATATAACCAAAATCGATCCATAAACAAAGATGCAATGCACCAAAGAAGACCACAACCCCATCTTCATTGACCATCATATTGGATTTTGAAAATATAAGTTCCATAATATTACTATTCTACCTTCTAATAGATTGAGATCTGATATGAAACCTCTTGATGGGGTCAAGTGTGATCACAACCCGTATTGAAAGGATGTAGGAGTTGAAGGAATTAACACACCAACCCAATTGGAAAGGGAGGATCACTAGCATATCATGTATTCCTTCATGCATGTTGGATATCAAAAACAACAAGCACCTCACTAAACATTGATCCTTAACTCAATGACTTGATCAAACATATTTGCAACTCTAAATGCTCACCGATCCTTGGGAAACTCAAAACAAAATAATTATATTTGAGCAAGCCTTAAACCATACCACCGCGATAAAACATATAGAATAGGAGCATCCACACTAGAACCACATAAAAATTCTTGTGAATGATAAGCCACAACTATTTTGTTTGCTAAAATATTCACTGCAACATTCATACCACAAGAGATACATTTAGCTATAGTCTAGGCGCATAGCCAAATCACACGTATAATATTGAAGTCACAATTGGTTATCAATTCTAGGTATGGACTGAACTCAATATGGCCATAAATGTTATGATCTTCACGTAGCTTCCACTTGGCTAGACATAACACCAACTAATGATCCATCCTTCTTGTGTGAACCATAGATTCCAACTAGGAGGATAGTTAGAACCACAAATGAGAAAAGAATGCACAATCCTCTTGCACATGATGCAACACAACCTTCCCAACATTCCCTTGTATTTTTTTAATTTTTTTTTTAATTTTTAATTTTATTTTGCATATCTCTAGTGCTAACCCAATAATTTTCATACACATAAATTATATTCAACCATATAAAATTTTAGAAAACAACACCAACATGATC
Organism: Picea abies; assembly: GCA_900067695.1. Taxonomy (NCBI): domain Eukaryota; kingdom Viridiplantae; phylum Streptophyta; class Pinopsida; order Pinales; family Pinaceae; genus Picea; species Picea abies. The sequence goes on from CBVK0100247800.1 coordinate 15,443, forward strand.
ATACCTTTTATTTTTAAGAAAAAATGAGAGGAATGACACCTCCTTTAACTCAAGAAAATAGATCTAGGTTCTAAAGTGAAGAAATCATTCAATCAACTACTAGAATGTTGCACATGTTGGATTACTAAGAGGGGGGGTGAATCAGTAATAGAGAAATTTAATCCTTTTTTACCATATAATCCAACTGTTATATCAATGTAGCATTATCATCCAATAAATGCAGAGTAAATAAGCAATGAACA
>CBVK0100247801.1:0-15681 GCA_900067695.1 Picea abies
TTGTAAGCACCATTATTTTGCTCATTTAGGTGACAAAAGAGGTGCAACAACATAGACATCCACGAATTTCCTCACTGAGATATATGGCGTCCATGTTTGAGATGATGCTCCTTCGTATCCCAAATTGACCCCAAACCTATTCAAAGAACAAGTTTTCTTCTTCTTGTCCATTGATGGTATTTTTAAAAGGCATGTGAATGCAAATTTTGTTTGACCTGTCAACTACCACAAATCAATATTCATTTCCCTTCTGCGTGGTCGGTAAACCACCCACAAAATCCATGGAAATTATTTCCCAAGCTCTAGTGGATATTGGTAATGGATGGTATAGACCTTACATCCTATTACTAGGCTTACTGGTACAACAAATTATACATCCTCTAATATACCATGCTACATATTCTTACATTTTGGGATAGTACACATACCTATGTAAGTTGGAAATTTCCTTCCAAACACCAAAATGTCCTCCAACCTTGGAGGTTCTAACCTCTCTGATAAGCTACAATCATTCACCTTTAGGGACACAAAGCTTCTCAATATTGTAGAGTAAACCATTGTGGAAATGATAGTCATCCTTACTATCACCCTTTTCTATATGAATTTGGCCATGTAGCTACTGAAACACCTCCTTAAAGTCCTCATCTTCTATGTATGCATCTTTGTATGCATCATGGGTAAAAGGATACATTTTTTCCAAAGCTATAATCTTGGATGTGGGTGGCTGTGAAAGCATATATGCCAACTTTTTTTTCCCTTCTTATACTTTATGAACAAAATGAAAGTGTTGTAAGAACCCCATCCATTTGTAGTGCCTAGTTTGTTGTAACTTACTCTAGGCTTGCAAATACTAGAGAAGATGGTGATCTATGTGGATGCTGATCTCCTTTACCATTAGATAGTGCTTCCACTTTTTGATAGCTTGTACCAAGGCATAGATATCCTTGTCGTAGGTAGGGTATTTGAGGAACACCCCATGAAATACTATATAATGATATCATATAGGCCTTCCTCCCTACATTAGGACTACTCCCATAACATACCCACTTACATCTATCTCCACTTTGAAGGGATTATGCAAGTTTGGTAGTGTGAGAACTGATGCTTAACTAATCTTTCTTTTCATCTCATCAAAGGCCTTTTGTTGATTTCCCCCCCAATAGAAACTCTTACTTCCCACTATTATTGCATGGAGTGTTGAAACTACTACTGAAAATCAATCTATGAACTTCTATAAGTATTGTGCTACCCCAAAGAATATCCTAACTTGTGTGCAATTTGTAGGAATTGTCCATTTCATGATTACCTCCATCTTGGAGGAGTTTATATTGAGCTCGCCTCCACAAATCACATACCCTAGTTACACCAAAGATGGTTGATAAAACTCACATTTCTTTATATTGTCTAACAATTGGTGCTTCTTCAAGGTCTCTAACACCTGCATAACATGTGATATGTGCTCCTCCTAGGTAGCACTATAAACTAGTATATAATCCAAATAGACAATAACAAATGAATATAGATAATGGAATAAAACATCATTCATTGGTCTCATAAATGTAGTTGGTGTGTTTCACTAACCAAATGGCATACCAAACCACTCAGACAAACCTGGACTTGTCTTGAAGGAATCCTTCTGGAGGTATCTTATTCTTTGACTCATACTAGGTGACATATTGATTTAAAATCCACATTAGTGAAGTACTTGACATCCTACAACAGGTCCAATGGATCATTGATCCTGAGAAGAGGGTACCGATTCTTCATCATAATCTTGTTCAATGCCCTATAATCGATACACATTCTCCAAGTCCCATCCTTCTTGGGAACAATTATGATGGGTGACCCACAAGGTGAGGTACTTTGTCAAATCACACTCTGATCCAAAAACTATTGCAATTGCTTCTTTACTTTGTTTTCTTCTAGAATGCATTGTCTATATAGTCCAATAATTAGCAAGGGGAGTCTCGAAATAATTGATTTCGTGCTCTACATCCCTCTTAGGTTGTATTCCTTTAGACTCCTGAAACACTCCCTTGTATTCCTTTATTAAAATCCTCCAATTCATTTTTCTACTCTTTAGTACACCCTTCGAGGGATGTATTTAATTTTAACGACTCCTAATCAAATCGATTTTCCCTTAGGAAAAGTAAAAGATATTTCTTACTAGAACTCATCAATTTCTTAGATTGATTTGCACTTACCAGTAAAATTTTTTATTTGAATTTGTATGCATTGATGATGAAGGATTTCCCATCCTTGATGAGGAGATATTGGTTGGATATTTGCATGAAGATAAAATCACCCATATACATGTAGGTGATTCCAAACACTACTCCGCATACATATAGTGGTAGTACATCTAATTATATTTCATCTAAAAAATCAACACTTACAACAAATTTAATCTTGCACTACTTTGTTATCTTGATCATTGCATCCTTGTTTAACCAACCTAATAGATAGGGGATATGAGGATCATGAAACTCCAATCCAAGCTTGTTTACCAGATCCACTACTATGATATTAATAATTAGCCTGTGAATAAGAGTAAAAAAGAGCATCAATCTTGGTCTTCTTGACCTGAATCTTGATGTGGAATAGCTTGGTCATCTCCTTCTCTTCTTGGTAATGAAGGCTACTTAGATTCACCTCCTTCTGCACAGATGTGAAGACAACATTTTCATCCACATTGAAGCTACTTTCAACCCAATTTCTCAAATATGTGGCTAGAAGGAGTGGTTGTTTTATTCTTATATTTTCCCCCTTTCCACTTCATCTTCCCCTCCTTGGAAGATTCTTGGTGATCTTTCTACTTGGAACTGCTTGGATTCCCTTTCTTTTGGTCTATGCTTTCCAAGTATTGTTCCTATACACATTCCTCATCCACTATCCTTGGCTTGAAGAGCATCACGTTCTTTCGTAGATGATTGTGTGACCCCCCAGATAATTCGGGAGTACATATGGGTTCTTGGGAGAAATACCCAACATCATGGCCATCTTTATGAGCTCTGTGGTATACTCCTATACATGCTACCCATACATTTTCCTAAAGTAGTGCCAATGGATCTATTGGTCCTCTACATACTTGGTAGGGTAGTAATAGGGACTTGATTACAACTTTGATGTCCTCCCACCTAGTTACTGGAGGATCACCCTCTATCATATGTATTTTTGTATGGATTTCCTACTAGGTTAAAGCATGGCAAAAGGATGTCCCTTTAACTTCAATATAGAAAATGAAATGTTTTTCTCTTCATTTATAAGGTGAATGCTAAAATAAATTTCTATTTGCTACAACCAATGATTCAATTTTAACACATTGATCTCACCTTGGTATGGCTTTATGTCCACTTTTGCTTCCATCTTGAATAGAAACTATGGATATTTAATGACACTCGAACTCAACAACTCTTTCTGATGTTCTTTCTGAGACTCCTTTCCTTAATCTTCCTAGTCTCCTGATTTCCCCTCTGATCTGATCTCTAAGTTAGAACCTCCATCATCCTCAAACGGTTCAATATTTCTTGCTAGAGACACCATGCGGAGGTTCGTATTGCAGTTGATATCAATGATTTGTGCTTCCAACCTCTCAAATCTCTCTTGTGTTAGATCTTGAGGGTTGTTATGAATAGACTCGTCTTCCATAGCTAGGGTTTGTACAAATTCTCTTTAAGTCAATTCTCGAATCCCGAAACTTTCCACAAATACCCAAAAGAAAACCTGCTCTAATACCAATATGATCTATAAACTACCATGGATATTCCACTAGAACAATTCTTCATAACAGATTTGATAAATAAAATTGAAATCTACACTATGAAGGTTAAAGTCCTTTATATTCCATAATATTTAGTTATTGATTTTAGTTTTATGAATGAAATATATAAAATGAGGAAAATAAAGAATAGTAAAATACAATCCGAAACCATCGAAAAAATAACACAAATATTTTCTCTGGGAAACCCTTACGGGAGAAAACCCATCTAGAAGGTTAGGTTGCTCTGCCCTCTTTTCTCTGTTATGAAAATAATGCAAGTACAAAGGAACAAACACTCTTTATGGAGTTACCAGAGACTTTTGGCCTGTTAGGATGCTATAAAATATTAACCCCTCTGTTATTCTCTCTAATTTCTCACTCCCATTTGCTTTACTCTGTTATGGAAGAAAATACAATAACATAGAATCGAAACCCTTCTCCTAGCAGCTCGATATTTAACATAACCTGGTAATCATCTAGGGTTAGGGTTTTGATTTCCTCGACCTTCAATTTTGATAAGGTTTTGGACATTCTATATTATTCTTGAAATTACTCACATGGCTAGCCCCATATGCATGAGTAACGGGGGATAACATGGCATCCTCTCATACCATGGTGGTCAACAAGATATGTCCACTTGCAAGAGGCATAAATTTTTCGTACGATCTATGATTGATGCATGGTATACACCATTAGAAATGTCTCATACTGTATAACATCCTCAAGTGTGTGGGCGTAAGTTCTACACAAAAAACCCAGAAAAATGTTGTTTAATGCCTCAAAATGGCTCCAAAAGGTTTCAAACCCCAAGGTTCCAAACTAGAACCTACCACTAAAATGACCCTGCAAGTTGATTCCTCCAATTTTTTCCACTCTAAAAGCATTGAGATAGATTACAAATAATATAATGATCCAATCTGGATCATTCTTGGAAAAAATTATCGAGATAGTTTTGATAAATGTACCTCTTGGAATGCCTCGACCCCTTTGCAACTTATTCACGATGATTTGTGTGGTCCTCTTTCTTCTCCTTCCTTATTTGGGTGCAAGTACTTATTAACCTTCATTTATGAGTTCTCTACATGCACTTGGGTTTCATAAATAACCCATATGATAAACCCATGTAGATTTGTTCTTTGACACAATAAAATTTATAGCAGGAAACATGCCAATTTATTCATGCAATTAACAACAATTATGAAAATGTGAATGCATATAGTTTAGCAAACGCAACCACATTCAAATAAAATATACACAACAAAATAAACTCTATAAAAGATAACATAAACTTATCTATAAATAGATGAACCAAAGGTTTGCGTATGAAGGACATTCCTCCTAGCCAGATGATTGTTGTTCATTTTCTCTCAACAATAATCCACCTCTGAAATGAGAATGTGAGTCCACAAGGATTTATGGCCCTCTTGGTTGTCCACTCTCCAGACATAACATCCCAAAATCCAAGTCTCAACCTCCAACAGAAATTCGAAGCCACCAACTCTCTTCCCCCGATTTCCTAAACATGAAAATGTCCCTTATAGGAATACAACCTTATTTTTAGCATAAAACTCAACCCAACAAGTTGGCTTTCCATGGCTAGCATGACTAGTGCTCTTCTTAGAACCTAGCTCTCCCCTTGTTGTCCAAAATCAACATGTAAAAAATTGTCCTCTTTTCCCATTCAAATTTCATTTTCTCCCATGCATGTTAACTCTCACATTTCCCAGAGTTGATTTCTCGACTCTCACACTTCCCCCATGCTATCATAGCTAGGTGAGGTGACTTCCTCACCCAACCTCTTGCATGCATTCAATGATTAAGTGTTTAATAAGTCAAATAATGATTATATGTTAATGACACATTAACTTTGGAAAATGACATGGGTTTTTCCTTGGACTCCACTTTAGCCCCTTCTCTTGTGGAATCATATCCCCCCATTGTTATCATCCCTCTCGTATTGAAGCCAATGGTGTTTTTTTATTAATAATTCATTATACAATTTACATAGCTTGGTCATCGACCATATTAATCAATACAAGTTCTCTAGCCTAAAACATATTGAGTCACCAACCCAAATCATATTTTCACAACTTTATTATAATTTTCGGGGATTGAAACTAGGGATGTTACATCCCCTTTCCTTTATTTTTTCACTGTCCTCGGTGCAGAACACCATACAGGTGTACATACATATTACAATTCTAGGCTCTTTGACCTAATATCAAAAAAGAACTCTAGACAAAACATATGTACATAGGCACTCCGATCCAAAACATGTACAAATAGGCACTCTAACCCCAAACCGTACATAATGAGTTCACACTTCAATGACTCTTACAACAGTTCCAACCAACAATCTCTCTTTTCCCTTAGTTTGTACAACCCAAGGACGTGTAGCACCTTCTTTGCTCTGCAGTCCCTCAGGCTATACCACTCCCCTCAAGGGCTCCATCATAGATCGAATAAGAAGTCTCAGAGATGCAGTTGTTGGAACTCCCACTGCAACAACCTTTAGAATTTTTCGATTCCCACAACAATTCCAACCAACAAGCTCTCATTGCATCATTATGACTAACTATGTAAACCTTCACTCTAAATTTTTTTAACAGCAAAATATAGTTAAAATGTTAAAATTAAGAATTTTTTTAGGATGGACAACTAACTGTGTAAACCTACACTGCCAATTTTAAAAAAAGTAAAATAGTTCAATTTTAGGAATTTTTTAGGTTGGAAAATATATTAAAATAATTTCTTTAATTTTTAGCATATAATGGTTATATTTAATAGTGTTTTAGAAGTAATATTTTGAAGCAAGATTTTATTTTATTAGTTTTAGCAAGCATTATGGAGAGAATAGGTCAACTATTGTTGTTAGTTTTCCTTTTGACCCAATTTTGTGTTGTTTTTATCTAATGTAATGAGTGTATCTCTGTTTGGATTATATCAATATCTAATACTCATTTTATTGTTTCAAATAATAAGTAAAACCCATACTTATCTCTCTCTTTTTTTAAGTTCTTGATCTTATAGTTTGTTTGTGGTTAAGAATTTATATCAATATCTTATACATATTATAATTAATTTTTTTTTCAAAAATATTTGTTTTTCAAATCATTATATATTATTAACAATATCTAATTTAATTAATAATAATGTACAATTTTTAAAGCAATTTTGTTCAAACATTTTGATTTTACCTTTTTAAATACACATACAATTACATTAATTTAATTAATTTATCATAATGTTTACCAATTTTATTTTTAATAATCATTTCTTAACAATGCAGATTAATAATATATTATAATGTAATAAATTGTTTCGAATTGCTCTCTATATATAATAACCTAAATGTCCATAGGCTATCTAGCTACAGATATAGAAATAATCAACATTTAAAGTTATTGGATAGGTTTTTGCTTTTTATTTGATATCATTATTTTATTTTATTTTTAAATCTAGTTTATCATCATTTTTTTAGAATGAAATACATAACTAGCACAACCACATTAGTAAAGTGGTTGATATATGTCAACGCCATAAGTTTGGAAAGGTGGAAAATGGCACCATTTGGTGTTTATGAACCACTTTACTAATGTGGCTATGCTAGTTGACGACTAACGTGCAAGGGAGGAGTGGTTGACCATGTTTGATTGTGTTTGACCATGGTTGATTATGGTTATGTATGGTTGATGATGATAGACTTTCATTGAGGATGGTTGACCATGGCTTACCATGGTTGAGTATGGTTGACTATAGTTGACTATGGAATCCTATGGTTGACAATAGTTGAACATGGTTGACTTTGGTTGAGTATGGTTGACTATTGTTGATGATGGTAGATCATGTATGACTATAGTTGAGTATGGTTGACATTGGTTGACCATGCTGGATAGTGGCTGACCATGGTTGATTGTGGTTAAACATGGTTGTTTGGGGTTGACCATGGTTGAGTATGGTTGACTATGGGTGAGTATGGTAGACAATGGTTGACCATGGTTGACTATGGTTGACCATGGATGACTATGGTTGACCATAACCGACTATGGTTGACCATTGTTGACCATGATTGACCAAGGTTGTCTATGGTTTCCTATGGTTGAGCATGGTTGACCATGGTTCAATATGGTTGCATATGGTTGAATGTGGTTGACTATGGGTGAGTATGGTTTCCTATGGTTGACCATTGTTGATTGTGGTTGACTATAATTGACTTTTGTTGACCATGGTTGAGTATGGTTGACCATGGATGAGTATGGTTGACCATGGTTGACTATGATTGACCATAGTTGATTGAGGTTGACTATGGTTGACTATGGGTGACCATGGGTGACCATGGTTGACAATGGTGAGTTTGGTAGACTATGATTAACTATGGAAGACTATGGATGATGATGGTCAACTATCATTGACAATGGTTTCCCATGGTTGACCATGGTTGAGTATGTTTGAACATCATTGACGATGGTTGGATATGGTTAATAATGGTTGACCACTATTGACTATGGTTAACCTTGGTTGACTATCAATGACTATGGTTAACCTTGGTTGAATAACAATGACTATGGTTGACCATGGTTGGGAATGGTTGACCATGATTGATTATGGTTTCCCATGGTTGACTCTGGTTTCCCATGGTTGACCATACTTGACTATGGTTGACCATGGTTGACTATGGTTGCCCATGATTAACCATGGTTGACTATGGGTGCCCATGGTTGATTATGGTTGACTATGGGTGACCATGGTTGATAATGGGTGACCATGGTTGACCATGGTTGCCCATGGTTGATCATGGTTGCCCATGGTTTCCCATGGTTGACTATAGTTGAGTATGGTTGACCATGGTTGACTATGGTTAACTATGGTTGATTATGGATGACCATGGTCAACTATGGTTGATTATGGTTGACCATGGTTGATTATGGTAACCCATGGTTGACTAAGGTTGCCCATGGTTGACCATGGTTGAGTATGTTTGAACATGGTTGAGTTTGGTTGCATATGGTTAATGATGGTTGACCGTCATTGACTATTAATGACTGTGGTTAAAAATGGTTGACTATGGTTGACTGTGGATGAGTATAATTGAATATGGTTGAGTATGGTTGACCATGGTTGAGTAAGGTTGAGTATGGTTGACTATGGTGAGTTTGGTTGACTGTGGTTGACTATGGATGACCATGGTCAAATATGTTTGACCATGGTTGAATATGGGTGGTTGTAGTTGCCCATGGTTTCCCATGGTTAACCATGGTTGAGTATGGTTGACCATGGTTAACTATGGTTGAGTATGGTTGAGTATGATTGATTATGGTTAACCATGGTTGACCTTCATTGCCTATAAATGACTATGGTTGACCATGGTTGACTATAGTGAGGCTATTTTACTATGGTTGACTATGGATGATCATGGTAAACTATGGTTGACTATGGTTTATGATGGTTTCCTGTGGTTGAATTTGGTTGAGTATGGATGACTATGTTTTCTTACGGTTAATGATGGTTGACTTTCGTTGACTACCATTGATCTTCGTTGACTATTAATGACCATGGTTGTGTATGGTAGATAATGGTAGACTATGGTTGACAATGGATGTCCATGGTTGATGATTATTGACTATGGATGACCATGGTTGACCATTGTTGAGCATGGTTGACTATGGGTGATAATGGTTGACCATGGTTAATCTTAGTGAACTATGGTTGCCATGATTGACCATGAATGGTTGACTATGGTTGATTATGGTTGACCATGGTTGAGTTTGGTTGAACATGGTTGATTATGGTTAGGTATGATCAAGTTATGGTCAAGGAGATTTTATTATGGTTGACTATGGGTGACCACATAAGAATATGGTTGACCATGGTTGTCCATGTTAAATTATAGTTGACCATGATAAACTATGGTTGACTATGGTTTACCATGTTGACTTTTGTTTACCATGGTTGAGCATAACTGACTATAAAAGATTATAGTTTACTTTATTTAACTATAGTTGTCTATGGTTGCCTATGATTGGCCATCTTTTACAATGGTTCAACATGGTTGAGTATGGTTAACTATGTTGACCATGTCGAGAATGGTTGATATACATTGTCTATGGTTGACATGGTTGATTTTGGTTGAGCATGGTTGAATATGTTTAACTTTTGTGGACAATGGTTAAATATGGTCAACTTATGGTTAACTTGGGTTTACTATTGTCAACATATGGATGAATATAGGTCACCTTATGACGTAGGGTTCTGATTTTCACATTGCGTTGTTGGGGCATGATTATCACATTGAGATCTAGGGTTAAGATTGTAACATCCCTACTATAATACCTAGTTTAATTAATGCTTAATGTAGATATAATGTATGGATGTGGCCAAGTGATGTATATGGAAATTGTATTAATGAATTATAATAAGTAAAAAATTGAAGCGAGTTGGTGGGGGATATGGAGAGAGATGGAGGCTGACTAATCCACAAGATAAGGGAATGTCTAAGAGTGTCTAAGAGGGTTTCAAGGGGAAAATTATTCATGGGTAATAATCCAAACCCACATTCCTGAATCTTATTATGATTTTTTATTAAACTTTTATATTTTTGTTTGAGTGTGGAAGACCCCAATCATTGAATTCATGTAAGAGAGAGGGTGTGATAAGTCACATTCCATACTTAATGGGAACATGGGCCAGAGTATAATCAATTGGGGGAAGATTTGTAATTCAAGAAAGCAAGCCAAAGGAAAGGAACATTCATATGGTTAAGAGGGTAGTTTTTGAACAATCATGTTTTTGCATGAACAACAAGCAGAGAGCATGGAACAAGAGCATTGGAGTTGGAGAAACCATGGAGGGAGAATTCTGGATCATATTTAGTAGAACACTAAAGAACTTGGTTTTTAGGCCTGAAGAGTGGACTGTTGTGTGAGTTGCACTGTAAGAGTAAGTGATTACTGTTGTTTTCCTGGTAGTTTTTCTAGGAATGAGCTCCCTTGAGTTTCTCGGTAGTGATATTCCTGATTACCTATGCTAGAGAGACTCTGATAAATGAATGGGACACTTGATGGATAGAGAGAAGAGAAGGGATACATTCCTTGGGTTGGGCAAGTCGAGAGGAAAAGACCTAGTGGAAAATTGGGATAATTGTAGGGGAATGTGAGTGGTTTGTGATATTTTTTGAGCTGTGAGTGGAAAATGAGAGACCAAACTTTTTTGTGGATTGCTAGCCCAGATCAGGGGTGATTTGTTGTTGAGATCTAGAACAACAAGTCTATGGTTGGGTGGAATGCCTGTCCTAAGCAGTTGGTTGCACAACTATTTTAAAACGATGTGTTTCATCTTGTTTTTGTGTTGCACTATGAGTTTTAATTGCTATGCATGAACTCTATGTATGAGACTGATTTATATATTGTTGTAATGAGTTATTAGTTTCATTCCTGTGTTATTTCAACATGCTATAGATGCATTTAGATAATGGTTAAATATGTATGATTAAGTAGGTGGTAAGCTACAAGAATTTAGTAAGAAGAAAATTTTCATTCCTTTTTGGTTTTCTATATAGTAATTTTTTGCAGTTAAGCTAGGGGATGTTATAGATTGGTATCAGATCTCACATTTTATTTTGAGATCAATGACCCAGATTCATTCTCGATTGATAAAAAAACTAATAATTTTTTCAGAGTTTTGCAAAAAGAAGAGAACCGATGGTCGATATTCATTTTCACAGATCGATGAAGTTAAAGGATAGACAATTGAGATTCATCGACAGAGTTGGGAGAAGTAGGGTGAATAAACGGTCAATATCCATTTAACAAGGAGATTGACGACCTAGATTCATCCTATATTCTGGTCAAAAATTTCAAAGTTTCGGGTTTAAAAAAATAAAAAATCATTGATTGTTGATGATCGAGGGTTGGTAGAAATTAGAGAAAGGTTGCATGCATCCAAAGGAAATCATTGATTTCCTATATTTAGGGGTCATCATAAATTGAAAAAATTTTACATGTGTCCAAAGGAAATAGCCAATTGTCGATGGTCGATGGTCGAGAGTCGACATAATTGGTGAAGTGTTCAGTTCATCCAAGAGAAGTTGTTGGTCATCGATGAAAGGAAAAGGGGTGATGACGTGTCATGCCATGTTACCTTCCATGTGATGTTCCATGTCATCATCCATGTCATCATCCATGTGTCATGTCGTGTTAGATAGATTGCCACATCGACATCCACATGTCATGCCACATCAACATCCACATGTCACGTCACGTCCTCCAAATGGCCATGTCAACATCCAAAGGTCATGCCATGTCAACATCCACGTGTCATGTCATGTTAGCATATTTTCCATGTCAGCGAAGAGATGTTTGATGACCAATCGCCAATGATCGAGGTTTGATGAAATTTGTAAACAAGTTGGTTTCCAAGGAAATTAATTGATGGCCAATCACCGATGATCGAGGTTCGACGAGATTTGTAGGAAATATTGTTTTTCCAAGAGAGATGGTTGATGATTGAGGTTTGGATAAATTGGTGAGAAAGTTTGGTTCACCGAAAGAAATAGTAGATCGTCAATCACCAATGGAGTGCTGAAAATAAATGTTCCAGATTGCTTCAAGTTGGTGATCGACGATGGATATTCATCTATGGGACTAGGGAACATTTAGTGGATAAACGAATGATATTTCTCCAAATTTTAAGATCAACGACTCAAATTAAAATACTATTATAATACTAAAACAATCAATTTTCTACAAAATTTTAAGATTTTTGAAGGTCATTAACGGGTAGTGCATTTTGAGGCCCTAAACAACATTTTCAGGTAGTCGAAAACATGAGAAATATGTATACCTTTGGTACAAAAATAATTTATAGTGTAAATAAAATAATTCAAATAGATATTTCCAACGAGCTATTCCGAGTATGAAATAGAGCTCGTATGAGAAAGTTACAACTAAAACAGTATAAGGTGTATATTCAATACTATTTTACTTCTAGAAGGCATAAATCCTTAATAAAAAGTTTGTTTGGGGCACAAGAGTAGTCTATGTAAATATTATGAACCATAGAAGACAACCATGGAACGATATAGGGAATCTAGATACATAAGAATGTGTTGGAAGAGAAAGAGGTCACATGTAGCATACAAGGCTAGAAATGAGAAAAACAGTCAAAACTTCCACAAACCATAAATTTAAGCTCAGAAATTGGATTTGGGAAAACAATAGTCACTAGAAACGTATTGAGGAGGAGAAGACATATATCCACCCAAAGTGTTGAATTAGCAACTAAAATTTTCTCATAAATTAAATACTGTAGTAGTAAAAACAGAGAAATGAGTGGAAAATTGAACTTGTGAATGTTGTAACTTTTCATTCAGAACTCAGAATGTAACATGAGTATAGCCGGTGAAGAGATATTTTAGAGAGGAATGTGTCTAAGGAATTATATTTTGAATTATTTCACTATTTCCTTCATAAATTGAGATGAATAATAACCTATATTCTAATTAGTGAAATGTTTTTTAGTATCCATGTTCTAACAATAATTATTACATGCACATTTCTTACAGAATTAGAGGTATAGGAAAATAATTGTTGGTTCTTATATGAGGAATTGAGTTATGGAATATAACTAGGGATATTGCAACCATGAGGAGGAGGTCAAAGGTCTGCATGTTAGGATGTGAAATGTTGAGGCATAGTCAAATGGAAGAAGAGGTAGAAAGGAGACTGTAACTATGAGAAGTCCCCAGAGAGAGGTGTAGAAACATAGGGCCAATAATGAAAGGATTATGAAGGCTCGGGAAGAGATACTTTAGAGTCTGAATATTCTACAGAGGTAAGTGAATAAAGGGTCTAGCACAAATCAAGCAACTAGTGCTAGACAACTAACCATATATAGATCCCATAACATAAGGGATTATCATTGGAATGACAGGAAGTGAAGAAGTATGAGAAAGAACCACCATTCCCCAGAGAAATTCACTAGGAGAGCTCATGCAAGTTCAGGGCTAGGGAGAAGCCTAATTGTGTCTCCTATTAGGAGGTAGAGAAAAAGGTCGAATGTAGATATATTTCAAGGTGAACTCGGGAAAATAAAGGCACCAACTTTCAATGGTGAGCACATGAAGGGAGAAGAGGTCGATGCCTACCTGTTGGAAATGAAGAAATATTTCTAGCTGCATGATTACCCCTCAAGGGTAGAAGATAGAATTGAAACATACCACTTGCAAAGAAAGGAAACCATGTGGTGGGATCAACTTAAGCTAGCTAAGCAACTTGATGAGAAGAAGGTCTCATGGAGGTGGTTAAAATGATATTTCGAAGAAAAATATTTTTCCAAGGATTACTATGAAAGTAAGATGAAAGATTTCTTTGAACTCAAATTGGGAAACATTAAAATGGATGAATATGAGAAGAGATTCTTTGAATTTATGAAGTATGTGGACTTCATAAAGGATTAGAATATCAAAATCTAAATGTTTTTAATTGGGTTACCCTCCTTCTATAGTGACAAGATACAATATGATAACCCTAGGACTTTGGAGGATGTCATAAGGAGAGAAAATAATCTCTATCAAAAGAGTAGAGAAAGGTCAGTCTTACAAAAATCTTGTAATGACAAGATGAAAGGAAATATTGATCAAAGGAAGAAAGGTTTTAAGCCAACATTTTTCAAGAACAACTCACAAACAAATCAACAAGCACAGACAACCCAACATAATCCTAGAATGGTGGATTCATTTGCGAAAAGGCCAAGGAAACAACCTGTACAATGTTGGGAATCTGAGAGAAATCACTTATATCGGGAATTCCCTCACAAAAGAGAAAGAATGAGGACTATTCACGACATTCAAGAGGATGAAATAGTGGAAGAATTTGTTAGGGATTTAATCTCCCTAACCCCTCATGTATATAGAATAATATGTTTTCCATGTAATAAAGGTCGACATTAGTTAATAAGGCCTATTTAATAAATATGAACAAGTTAATGTAAGAAGACCTAATAGAATCTTTTGCTTCTAGAAATATATTTTTCTATAATGTTCTTTAGAAGATAGAATTAGTATAAATAAAAGTAGGAGGCATAAGAAAGCTTTGTCTTGAGAATTGTTGTAATAGAGCTCTACTATGTTGGAGGTTGCCCCCTCGAAGACGAAACTGAGCATTTCTTTCTTTGAATAAAGGTATTATTTATGGCATTTCTCTTCTCGATATTTTTCTCTTCCATTGATATCTATCGAATATTCCTATTTCTACATATTATATTATATTTGGTACCTTACAAGTGGTATCAGAGAACTTTCCTTGGCAGAAATTGTGGGTTAATTTATTTTAGGGTAGAGACGTGTTCCGACATATTTAAACTACAATCATATTTCGTTCAACACATAAATATGTGGTTGGGGAAGAATACTCGGAGGAAATACAAAATGTTTTTAATCTCTCATTGTTGAACACCAGGTTATAACCCTTTTTGGTACCCCTTCGAGTGGTAGTGCTTTAGAAAAAACATGTATACAAACTTTCTCTTCCACACACCTCTGGTATATTGGGAGCCCCCTAGGTATTCTGAAACCAACCCTAGATCAATCGATCATCCTCCTGATTGTTATAGTACCACTAAGAACAACACTTGGGAAGATACTCTCTAGTACATGAGTAATCGTGTTAGGGTTCTAACCTACACATAGGTAGAGCAATATATTCGGATGTAATAAAGGTCAATATTAATAAGGCCTTTCAATAAGATAGAATAAGGTGGATGTAAGAGGACCTAATAGAAGCTTCCGCTTCTTGAAGGATCTACCTCTAGATGCTTCTCTTGATAGACATATTTAGTATAAATAAGGGTCGAGNGTATGAAAACCCTAGCTTGGAGATTATTGTAACAGAGCGCTACTCGATTGAAGGTTGCCCCCTCGAAGAGGC
>CBVK0100247803.1:4856-15677 GCA_900067695.1 Picea abies
TTGGCCCGAGCCACACCAACCCTTAACATGGATGGATTTTTTGTCCCCGCAGGTTTCGAACCGGTGACTTTAGCATCACGGAGTGGCTTAACAACACACTCTGTCACCGACTGTCCTACACCTAGGGGATAGGGAGAAACCTCCTTTTACAATATATTCAATTCATAATATAATATGAAATGATAAAAGATTATCCTAATACTAGGTCTGCTTGGTATATATATAAGAGACAAAGGGTACACATGTAATCAAAGGGTGCGATGAAGGGGTTCAAATCCTATATACAAATATAACACAAGAAATGTAATAATTCAATAAGGGGCCTAATAAGGGGTTTATACAAAACATGAGCTTTGTATGGGGTTTTTTCTGGGGATTAACATTCGTACTTTGTTGATGTCTTCAATGACATCATCCAAATTTTCACGTGTTCCTATTATTTTGAACCAATAACCAATATGAGGGTGTCATGTGTCCTAAAATAATTCAAATATGGATAAGGACATATTTTAATTTATTTTTCTACTTGTGGAAGTCGTCACACAACTTGCTTTATTTCTTAATATGGCAGATTAGACTTTCGAAGAAGGATCACTGCTAATCATTAGACTCTCAAATATGGTCGATGAGAAATTGAGATCATCTACCATGCCTTGTGCACCTCAATATCCATTATCAAGAACATTGATCAAATGAATAAAATCATTGCTTTTGTTAGCAGTCTTTTCTCAATGCACATTAGAGTTCTATAAGACTAATCCATATGGTAATTCAAAACCATCTGCAAGTGCTTTTTCCTTAATATGTTGTTATGAGATAAGTTTGCATGGATAGTGATTCAATTGAAGGGGATTATTCCTTGCGTAAACTCTCTTGGCCATATTGGATTCATATGTGTTAGAAAATTCATCTATTTTTGCAAAAGGGAGGAAGGTTTCTTCATTTTCTTCCTGGTTCAAACCTAATAGTAGCCAGATACCATGTAATCCAACCTAAGGAACAATTGCATTTTATAGCCAACATCCAACTGAAACAGATGGAATATGATCCATAGGTTGGATCGATGATGCACAAGGTCATGAGATGACTATACATGAGATAAAATGTCTATCCATTCTTCCAGATGACATGAAAACACAATTTTGTAGAAGAATAAAGTGTCAATCCAAATCGCTCTATCCCACTGAGTAGTTTTTATGGAAGGATCCAAATTGAATTGGCTTAGTTGAGTAAAATATTTCAATTTAAGGACCTTTTACTAATACTTTCCATAGTAAAAATTACATGTTTTATTACATAGGGAATTTATACTAGAAATATAAGAATTTTCAATAGCTAGAGAAGAAAGACATATTATGAGAGGGTATTCATTATTAAATTATGATCTTGACTTCTTATGTGAATTAATTCTTTTATTTTTTTCAACACTTTGATTCCATCTTAATAATCTTCAACAATTCCAAATCATAATCGAATGTAAATAACTATGTATATAAGTAAGCATGCACATCAACAACACATATACACTGGGGAACCCCTGTACAAGGAGAAAAACCCCAAAAAATGATATTCCTTTATTACATTAATAATGTAAGACCTATTACAAATATCCACCATGAATGTTCTTCTCTGAAAGATCTTGCCAACATGAATCAGACCTGACAAAGACTTAAAATACATTTCTAAAATACACCTATGATGTGCTACCTCTTTATCACTGATGTGCTCCTCTATTACTTCACCCTTAACCTGCATATCAAAACTATGTTGAAGAGAGGGTTCAAACTCTACTTATATAGGTTGAAGAGGAGAAGAGGAGAGGGTCAAAATACTAACTTGTTTGCATGAGTTAATCATAACTCAGCTTCATACTTTAGTTCAAACTTAGAACTAAACTTAAGACTGGTTAAAACTCAACATTACAGTTTAGTTCAAAAATAGAACTAGACTTGAGACTGGTATGCTTTAGTTTGAAATTAGAGCTATACTTGAGACTGGATACAACTCATCATCACACTTTAGTTCAAAAATAGAACTAGACTTAAGACGTTAATTGCAACTCAAAATTACACTTTAGTTCTAGAATAAAACTAGACTTGAGACTTTAGTTGCAACTCAAAATTACACTTTAATTCTAAAATAGAACTAGACTTAAGACTTTAGTTGCAACTCAACATTACACATTAGTTCAAAAATAGAACTAGACTTAAGACATCAGTTAAAAATTGACTCTTTACAAGGAAATTCAAAATTCTCTTCATGGTGGATAATGTTACACGTGCCAATGCACTAGATCAATCCATTTATATCATTTGAAATATTAGGAATATCGTTTGTTTCTAGCTCATAGGAATTTTATATTCAAACTAACTTTTGCTAAATGCCTTGACTTTTTCCTATGGCTCACAAGGTTTGACTAGGCTCACAAAGGTTGTATGTTCCCCCTGACTTTTTCACTAGTTTGTCTATGGTCACAAAGGTTGTACTTTCTCCCTGACTTTTGCACTAGATTGTCTATGCTCACAGAGGTTTTACATTCCCCATAAATTTTGAATTAGACTCACATATCATCATGTTCGTCCTGACTTCTGGTTTGATTCATAGAGGTTGTACGTTCCCCCTGAATTTTGTCAATACCTTACAAGACTGGTTGATTCTCCAAATCTCCCTGGCTAGCCTCAGGGTGGCCCATATGGCCTCTCATTGGAGAATGATTGACAATGCTACCAAATTTAACACTCCCTCTCAGCGAGGGATTCATTCTCAACCACACCAAGCTTTCCTCTCAGCTAAGCAAACTGTCTCAAGGTTAAAGGCTTGGTCAGGATATCAACTACATGCTCGCTTGTGGCTATGTATTGTAACTTTACATCTTTTCTCTGGATCAAGTATCAAATTTAGTGGTACCTCATGTCAATATTTTTTTACCTATCATGAAATACCAGGTTCTCTTTCAATTTTATGAAACTTTAATTATCACAGTGAACCACTGTCGTCTCGATCTTGTCTCCAAATGACCCAAAAACCAATTTTTTGAGCCATACTACTTCCTTGCTAGCATCACTCGATGTAATGTACTCAGCCTCAGTTTTACTCTATGACATGGATCCCTGCTTCTGGATTGACCAAGACATCATAGCGGATCCTAAATTGAACCAGTATCCAGAAGTACTCTTCCGATCCACTGGGATTCCTGCCCAGTCAGCATTTGTATACCCATGCAGAAATAAACCACCACTGGATGTATATCTAAGACCATAAGTAATGGTCCCTCTGAGATATCTCAAGATGTGATTTGTTTCCACCCATTTTCTATGTCTTGGTTGAGTCATGAACTGACTCATTGCAAACAATGCATAGCATATATCTAGCCTAGAGTGGACCATGTACATCAATAATCCAATTAGATTCATATACATGGTGGGATCCACGAAATCTAAACCTGTATCAGAATCATGTAGCTTCCTCAGATTGGTTACCATTAGAGTAGACATGGATTTGCAATCCATCATACCAAACCTCTTTAGTACTTCCAGTGTGTATTTTCCTTATGCCAGAAATATCTTGCCCTATCTTTTCCACACTTCCAATCCTAGGAAGTAATGCATCAAGCCTATGTCTTTCATCTCGAATTCTAAGGTTAGTTGCCTCTTACACCAGTCTATTAGCCCTCCATTTTCTGTTAGAAATAGATCATCAACATACATGATTAGTATAACAGGTTGGCTACCTCTTACATTGAAGTACAGATTTTCAAGAGCATCATTTTTCTAAAATCCTAGGATTTTAGGAAAGCCATCAATCCTATCATATCAAACTCTGGGAGCTTGCATAAGACCATACAAGGCCTTCCTTAGCTTTCATAAATGAGTTCCTTTGTTATGCAGTAAAGAACCATTTGGTTTTTCTATAAATACCTTGTGTTCAATCTTTCCATTCAAGAATGTTGTTTTTACATCCATCTGATGTAGCTTCCAACCAAGGACGGAGGCTAAATCAATAATAGTTTTAATGGAGGTATACCTGGCTACAGGGAAAAAATTCTCTTCATATTCGATTCCTTATTTCTGAGTGAAACCTTTGGATAAAAATCTTTCTTTGAACTTTTTCACACTTCTATTAGTTGCATGTTTGATCTTATAGATCCATTTGGAAGAAACCATTGATTTGTCTTTTGGCCTCGACACAATGTCCCATACATTGTTCTTTATAATAGACCTGTATTCCTCAATCATGGCATCCTTCCATAATTGTAATTTATCTTATTATTCAAATGAATAAGGTTTGACATCACTAATTCTACTCATTAGTGAAACATAGCCTCCAAACCTATGAGGCCTCTTCCTTTCCCTAAAAGTTCCTTTGGGAGAAGCTATCCTTTCTTCTTCCTGCACTATTTACTTAATCCACCCTGGATTCCTTTTGGCAGGAGGTTATTCAAGAGTTATTTATAAAACTTGAGAAGGTTCTAGGCGATCATTACTTGTCCCTTCACGAGGTTCCTCCCTCTAATCATCTGGCTCTTCAGTTTCAAAAGAAGGTTAAGAAGGATGAACTGCTTCTGATTCCTATTGAATCTCTCTGGATTTCTTAAATGCGGCTTCCTCATGGAAATTCACATCTCGGCTTTTCCCTTTTTTCCTCTGACATGGTACATAAATCCTGTAATCCTTGGAGTTCTCACTGTACCCCACAAAAACCCCTTTCTTTCCCAAGGGTTCCATCTTTGTCCTCTTTTCCTTAGGGACATGAATATACACAAGACACCCAAATATCCTTAGATGTCCTACTTTATGTTTGATCCTTGAGAATACTTCTTCGGGAGTCTTGTCCTTCAAGAAAGCATGTTGAAACCTGTTCTGAATATACACGACAATAGAGGTAGCTTCTATGCATAAAGAATTTGGCAGATCCTATTCAAACATCATTGCTTTCACTACCTGACAAATTGTCCTATTTTTCTTCTCAACAACTCCATTTTTCTCAGGGTTATATGGTACGATCAATCTTCTTTTTATTCTCGCTAACTTGCAAAAATAATCAAACTGAAGACATTCGAACTCTCCTCCATTGTCTGTTCTAAGGATTCTGATGTGTTTCCTTATCTTCTTTTCAATAAAAATTTTATACTCTTTGAATTTATCAAATGTTTCACTTTTAGCTTTAAGAAAATATATCCAACATTTTCTTGAGTAATCATCAATAAAAATGACATAATACAAACAACCAATGAGTGAGGGATATGACATGGGACCACATACATTAGAATGATCCAGATCTAAGATGCCTTGAGCTTTGTTGTCACTACTAGGAAATCCTTTCTCTATCTTTTTACCATGCATGCATCCCTTACAAATTTCATTTTTACTAAGAGAAATAGAGGGCATGCCACATAGTATGTTCTGTAGATCTGAAAGAGATTTGTAATGAATATGTCCAAGACTTATGTGCCACAAATCACTGGAGCTAGTTGCATCAAGAACCTATGCCTGAACTAACTGTCTTGACATGATGTGCAGTCCTCCACTGCGAGTTCCAATGGGTTCTGTTGTACTTAAATGGATACCTTTAGCCCATAGTAATGCCTTCATGTATTTGAAGATCACCCAATATCCCTTGTCCTCAAGGGTTGCAACTGATAATAGATTCTTCTTGAGCCCTGGAGCATATAATACTTCATCAACATGAAGTGTAGCCTCAAATTCCAATCTGAAGGAGATAGATCCTACACCCTCTATCTTGTAACATTTTTCATCCCCAAGCTTGACCTGCTCTGCAAAATATTTTTTATCAAAATCTGAGAGGATATCCTTCTACCCTGTCATGTGCTTTGATGCACCATTGTCTACTAACCAAGTTTTTGACCCCATGGAAACTGAACTGGATAAGGCAGAAACCAAATAATATTCTTTTTTATTTTCTTTATCATTAGAAGGAATTTTTTTATTTCTTTTGGATTCAGCATCCTCAATAGTTTAGGCATGATGTTTTCCTTTCCTTGGATATTTCTTTCTAAACCAAAAATCTTGAGTAAAATGACCCAACTTATTACTACTAAATCATTTAATCCTAGATGTATCAATATTATTTCCTTTGAATGTACCTTTGGTGTTTGGCTTCCAATGAGAGCCTTTATGGAAAGTTCCTTTCCTCTTTGCCTTAAATCTTGATGGTAAATCTGAGTGTTGTTCTTTCGTTGGCTTGCTCCTAGTAGTTGTGTGGCTCTCCTCCTGGAGGAAATCATGGAATAACCTCTAAAACATGGGATGAATCTCGCTCCCACTTATACTAGATAAGAAGGTCTCTTGTGAAGAAGGAAGACTGTAAAAAATGGCCCACCCTAAATAATCAACATCCACTTTCACCCCTGTGACAAAAATCTGATCTCTGATCTGGGTTATCCTGGAACAGAAAGATGCCACTGAGTCGCATTTCTCCATCTTCAAATACTTAAGTTTGTGCTTAAGTTTCATCTTCTAACTTGGATCCTATTTCTCACACAGATTCACCAAGGTATACATACATTTCTTGGCATTCATTAACGAAGTCATTGAAGGCATTATAATTTCTTTAACTGAGTAAAATATTATTCGCTTGGCCTTTTCTTGACTCTTCCGGAAGGTCACTCTTCTTGCATTATTCATGGGTTCCTCCACCACTGTGATCACATACTACTCAAGATTATGCTCCTACCAGATATTTGTTATCCGGAGCTTCCACACATTGAATTTGGCAGCTCCTTCGAGCATATCCTTGGCCCTGACTGAAATGGAGGATGCCATGGACCTCACACAGGAAACTTAATCAAATAGCTTGTATCTGTGCGTATATGTTGCTGCACTTCAACACACTTAACACACCCTAAGCTATGATACCATGTTAAATCATGATCTTTATTTCTTAAGTGGATTAATTCTTTTATTGTCTTCAACACTTTGATTCCATCTTAATACACTTCAAAAATTCGAAATCATAATCGAATAGCAATAACTATGTAGATAAGTAAGCATGCACATCAACAACACATATACTCTGGGGAAACCCTGTATAGGGAGAAAAACCAAAGCAAACAATATTCCTTTATTGCATTAATAATGTAAGATCTCTTACAAATATCCACCATGAATTTTCTTCTCTGAAAGAGCTTTCCAAGATGATTCTGACCTGAAAAAGACTTAAGAGACCTTGCTGAAATGCACCTCTGATGTGCTACCTCTTTATCACTATGTGATCCTCTATTACTTCGCCCTTAATATGCATATCAAAACTATGTTGAAGAGAGGGTTTGACCTCTACTTATATAGGCTGCAGAGGGGAAGAAGAGAGGCTTGAAATAGTAACTTGTTTACATGAGTTAATCATAACTCATCTTCATACTTTAGTTTGAACTTAGAACTAGACTTGAGACTGGTTGCAACTCAACATTACACTTTAGTTTTAAAATAGAACTAGACTTGAGACTGGTATGCTTTAGTTTGAACTTAGAACTAGACTTGAGACTGGTTAGAACTCAGCATTACACTTTAGTTCAAAAATAGAACTAGACTTAAGACTTTAGTTTCAACTCAACATTACACATTAGTTCAAAAATAGAACTAGACTTAAGACTTTAGTTGCAACTCAACATTACACTTTAGTTCTAAAATAGAACTAGACTTAAGACTTTAGTTGCAACTCAACATTACACTTTAGTTCAAAAATAGAACTAGACTTAAGACTTTAGTCACAACTTGACTCTTTACAAGGCAATTAAAAATTATCTTCATGGTGGATAATGTTACATGTGCCAACACACTAGATCAATACATTTATATCATTTGCAATATTAGGAATATTGTTTCATAGGAATTTTATATTCAACCAAACTTTTGCTAGATTCCTTGACTTTTTCTCATGGCTCACAAGGTTTGACTAGGTTCACAGAGGTTGTATGTCCCCCTTGACTTTTGCACTAGTATTTCTATGCTCACATAAGTTGTACGTTCCCCTTGATTTTTTCACTTGACTGTCTATGCTCACAAAGGGACTTTTGCATTAGACTCACATAGCATCTTGTTCATCCTGATTTTTGGTTGACTCACAAAGGTTATACGTTCCCCCTGGCTTTTGTTAATACCTCACAAGACTGGTTGATTCTCCAAATCTCCTTGGCTAGCCTCAGGGTGGCCCATATGGCCTCTCGTTGGAGAATGATTGTCGATGCTACCAAATTTAATAGTCATGAGCCTTGTAGTGATTTTTTTCTTATGTATTAGTCTGTAGTTCCCATCTTTTTCTTCTCCATTGTAATAGATCTGTCTTTTCCATATTTGTAATTTACTTGGAAATATATTAATAAAATTTGTCAGCAACATTGTGACTCTAGATATGTTGTAAATTTGTTGGGATTTATGAATGAATATGATTGATTTCAGTTTTTAACAAATCTTGCCTCATTTCTTGTTTGAAATATTCATATGAATAGAGAGTCTTTGCTATGCGAATGTATCAAGAAATGAGTAATATGAATTCATGTAATTAGACTAAAAATTCATAAATGTTATGATTGTTGGATTCTTGAATACTTGGCAGCTTTTATTCATATAAACACTTGTAATATTTATGAGTATTGAATACCTTCTAGGTGCACCTCCCTTACATATAGTCATCCATCCCTTTTACCCTTTTAATTATTTTACACCAAAGAGATATTTCCACTATTAGTTGAATTTATAGATAATCGTCTAGTTTTTAATTTGTAAGAAATATGAAATATTAACAATTATGATTAACTCCCTTGATTTATCAAGGTATCTTAAAAACCCTTTTTCAGTTTTAGCTCCAAATATCATTGGCATTATTCCAATGATAGCTAGGAACATCTTGAGGAATAACACATGTAGTGGAAATAATTTCTAACCTATATTCATGGGAGGAGGTTAATCATATTGTAGTGGAAGAGGCCCAAAATGAAAATACCACTCAGTCAATGGACCAATCCAATGTAATTCAAACTCCTTAGAAAGAAGAATAAAAAAATTGAAAGAGGACATTTTCGTAGATGAATTTTGAAATGGATATAAATGATCAACTAAGTGAGAAGCTAAGAAAAAATCCTAAAGGTGATGAATAATTAGACTTACAAGGGTTATTAGCTGAGTTTACAAGAAAATGGAAGGTTTCATTGCAAATTACATAAGGATCAAGTGAAGCTAGTCCATCCTCAAAGGGACCTACTATCACTATTGAACATATCACTTCATCTCTACTATCAACAATAGAATTTTCACATACCTCTATAGTTGAAGGAACCTTCAATAAGAAGACCTCACTCTTTTATCAATATTTGGATAGAAAGGGAAAAATTGAAAAGGTGAAAAAGGAAATGTATCCCTAGGCTTGGGATAAAACACAAATCAAACAAAGTTACTATCTATTGTGGACTACCAGTAGGGTACATTAAATTTGGATTTACTAGAGTCAAAGCTACTTAAGCCTCTTTTTCTTGTATATTACAAAGACACTCAAATGAGACTAAGGCTTGGAGATATCAACCTTGTGGATATGATTGAATTACATAAGAAAACAAGTGATATGTTTTATAGAGGGTTATTTCAATCCTCTACCAGTGAGAGGAACATGAAAAATATGGTAATCAAAATAAATAAGTAGTTGAAGTAAGAGAGGTTTTCCACTAAAACCAAGAAAACTAAGATTGATTAGTCGGAGAGGAATATTATTTCACTAGGATTAGATCCTAAAAATCCTAGTTTTGTAGGAGACCTAATCAAATAGAAGGATAATGATATTAAGGTCCTTAAGAAAAATATAAATCTTCATGATGTAAAACATGTTTAGACACCATAGCTTCAATATAGTCATGATGAAACAAATAATATTTACCAACAATTTTTGGAAACTAGAGATATCATAGAACGCCTACAAGCTGAAAATGAAAACTTGAAAGTCTGGGAAAGTCAGTTATTGCAGGTAGACAGGTCACCTATAGTGAAAAATTATCCATTAGAAACAACAAAGGAATTATCAAAAGTCATGGTTAAACTAAGTGTGAAGGATATCAAGTTGGACATTGTGACAAACCAACTCAAAAATAGAAATTCCAATGTAGCAGAACTAGAATATCAAGCGAAGAGTAGAGAAGCATGTTTAGCTCAAATCAATGCTACTAAAGAGGAATCTCAAAAAGAAGAAATAAAAAATAAAGGCAATGGTGATAGGGAGACCAACCATGAAAGGAGATAAACATATCATTTGGGATTATATAGCTAACACAATTTTTAAGAATTGGTCTTATTTTACCTTTGTGTAGGACGTGCTTAATCTAATCACCTTAGACTTAAAATATATAAAAATAAAAAAAAATGAGTTTGAGAATAGACCCTATTTATAAGATAATATAATAAAGTTCCTAGGCAACATAACTAACAAGGTTTTGAAGTACTTTCAAGTCAATCAAAGAACTAGCATTGTAATGGATTGTAAAAGAGTCATTGCAAAAAGAAAATTGTTGCAAAATGAGGAAACTAAGGGCTATGATCTTATGATGGAAATATCTACTTTTAAGAATATTTTTAGTGATTTCATCAAGCATGTATTACCATGATTTTGGAATGGAAATGGGGATTTGTATCCAATGAAAAATTATCAGAAGTTGCTAGATGACAGGAGGAACAATGACAATAAGTTGAAAAATCTTGATGGCACTTTTAAGGGGAAAGATGTAGTAGAATTGTTGGTAGGGGATTTTGAGTTGTTACATAATCTAAAAATTATGTTAAGCCCTAATATTGGCTCATTACCCCTTAATTGGGGCATATTACA
>CBVK0100247804.1:0-15677 GCA_900067695.1 Picea abies
GCATCTCCGACTTACAGCCTAGGAGAGTTTCCTGGAGTGATAACAGGTGAGTCACAAAAAAAATCACAAAGTGAGAGTAGCAACAGTAAATGTGCATTTGAAGTTATCGAAAAAATAATTGTGAAGAACAAAATGATCTTTCCAAGATGATTGTCAAACCTTAGAAAGAAATACAACTCAAGAAAAATCGTCATGGCATAAGATATGACAATGGAAACAACTTTCATATTCTAGATTACTCTAAACTAGTTCAGTTTGTGAGTGCAGGATTTATTGATGAAAAATTGAAGACTCCAAAAGTTAAAGAAGTCCAAAATGTTGATGATAAAAACATTAAGCAAATTCCTAATAAATGCTAGTGTTGTCGTTGAGTTAATCACATGGAGAATCAGTGTTTTGATCTACATCCTTGTCTTCATTGTGGGAAGACAAATTGTCATTCAGATAAATGTAAAAAATGATGAAAGTTAAAAAGAAAACAATACATTATGGTTGGATAAATTATTGACAATGGAATCAACAAGTCAAAAGTTGCATAAGTCTTATCATTTAGTTCAAACACAAGTAAAAACACATTTCCATGGAAAAATCAAAAAAGCAAAAAGCTTTCAAATGACTATTATAGATGAAGATTTTGGGTATGATTGGGGTCCAATTCTACACGTCTTTTAAATTGAAACACAAGTCAAAGAGAAAGGTATTCTCTTGCACTCAAGGGAGGGAGTACATTGATCAAATAAAAAATGATTAATGGTCAACCAACAAAACCACTAGATATAATGATAAATCATTGAAGAACAGAAGAATTCAAAAGCTTAACCTTGGAACCCTTCAACAATCTTCTCAGCTTCCACCTAACAAGGAGAAGGTCAATGATGATAGTTAGGCTTAAGTTTTGAAGTCCTATCAATCAAAATTTGGAAATTCCAACATGTCAAGTAGTCTTCTCAATAGGACATCTACAATTCAATTCAATAAACTTCATCAAATTAACATATTTGGAAAGATCTAGCATGGAATTTAGAATCCTCTCATTACTCTTCAATTATTCATTGGGATGTTCTTCGACACCTAATTGTGTCTACATTCAAAGAGAACTTCAACAATCCTATTTGTTCACTATGAGCAAAATGGTGATCCTATTTGTTCACCAATTACCAGGGGAATTTTCAGATATGGCAGCTATTCACTTCTAGAAATCATACTCTTTCAAAGTTCATTTTAGATGCACCATTCAACATCCAAATGTGGCAATTTTTCAAACATAGCTTCATCAAAATTCAATTAAAAAAGATTCAGATTGAAGATTGAAGATGATATTGATTTATGCACTAGTTCATGTTCCCTTACTGGTATAATTATTCAAACTTGTGATTGACAAGGGAAAATTTTAAAGGATAATCACAAAGTCTGAGATCACCTTCCTATGAGTTGTCATACTTATCTATTGATGAGGTGTTGTCATCATCCATCGATGAGTTGATAGTGAGATCTAGATCTAGAGGATACATGTATTATATATTGATATCATGAGATGAATACACTTTGAAAACGACTTAAAGCCTTTTCCACTAAATTCTTGTATTGTGCTTAGTCTATTTCTTAGAAATATTTGCTTCCAATCTACATTTCATGGTGTTCAATTTATTTGCTTAGGAGGAGAAAATAAGGAGGTCACCATGGTTACAAAAAACGTGTGCTATCAAGCTTAATTATCCTTTGCTACAAGAGTGTATGATCACTACAGAAGTAAAGACCACAAAGTTGTTTTTCCTATGCTACAAATCCATGCATTGCTACAAAGACTAAAAGACAAAACACATGAGAGATGATTGAGAGCAATCAAAAAGAATCCAACCACACGTAACCCCTAGGAATTCATAGAGCCAACACTAGTGGATGTGATTCGTTGTAGAGATTATTTAACGTGAATTGAATACATTAAAGGAAAGGCTTAAATTTGTTGAATTAACTTGAAGGGGGTTCAACTCTAACAACCTAAAACAAAAAAAGAGGAGAGTAAATATCAAATTGTGCTCTTGGAGTTAAGACCATTTGGCAATCTAATCATGCCAGTCTACAAATTATATGAATTGTAGAGAAGCTAAGACCTCTATATTGTAATCCACGTGCAAAATTTGGCTTACTATTCAATAAAGAGTTCAATTTTGTCCCTTTCCTTATGTTTCATGTTGTTGACATTGTTGATTATGTCCATATTCAATTCTATAACACTTGCTAATAGTGACTACGTAAATGTGCTACTTCCACAACAATTGCACTTTGATAGTGTTGATCTAGTTATATGGTTGTGTTCAAGAATTACAAAGCATAGTCATTCACCAATGGAGTTACTAAGTCAAAGCAAGATGTAATAATAACACTTTAAAAACAAAAATTATCATTAACAAAATTGGTTGAATTCCAATGAAAGAACTTCTACCAAAATGGATTATTTGAAAGGCTTGGCCTCTAAGCTTGATTGTGATGCTTCCCAATTATTATATCTTGATTACATAGTTCATAAAAAAAGATTAGCAATTAAGGATGTTCAAGTTACTTTTTGAAATTAAATTATTATCTGACACAAAACACAAACACATCAAAGAAAACTAATCTAATTTTGTATTTTCTAAACTGTCTTGTTCTTAGTGAAAATTGAAAAAGACTAAATTGTTTTAAATTACAATACATAAATACAAATAATAATTAGAAAATAAAAAATAACTAAAAGTATCATTTCAAATAGTTTACTTAAAAGTTATAATATTCATTAAATTAAATAGATCTTTAATACTAAGTTCATATCAAAACTTTTTAAAATCATACCTACATTATTAAAAAGGATAGAGATTATAATTTTTTTTAAATTTACTCATAAAATTAAATAATCAAAAGTACATATGATGCTAAGTTGATATCAAAACTTTTTAAAATCATGTCTACATTATTAAAGGGATAGAAACTATAATTTTTTTAAATATACTCAAAAAAATTAAATAATCAAAAATAAATATATTAACTTAGTTAAGTAATCAGAAGTTAAAAAAAAACACATGTGAACTAACTTCAATTGCGTCACTTTAAATAATATAAGTGCTATATTGTATAAGAGGTTTTTTAAGGCACCATTCAATATAACATACATTTGTCTTCTTCAGAATTCAAGTTTACAAATACAATGGGTATGGTACATGTTAACCATACCAAAGTCACATACCAAAGTCACAAGTTTCAAGTTTATAGAATTTAACCAAAGTCACATAGATTAATGGTATTAGAAAGAAAACTTGTCATAAAGTCTATTAAGTTTTTAAAATGTTTATATAATTGCTATATGTTTTTGTCATCTTAATTAAATTTTGTGAGGGCTCAGATTACCAAGAATCTCAAACAAAAAAATTGTGAGGATTAATCAATTTAATGTGAGACTTGTTAATAATGAATATTGCTAGATGATTTGGCAAAATGATAATCTTAAAAGCCACATATTGAGAACTATGTGGAGGTGACCCATAGCATAATGGGTTTTTTCTTTCTTTCAATGCCACTTTACAAATTATTCTTATCATTCCAAATAATGTTTATGAAAGATGCTTCTCAAAGCTAAATAAAATAAAAATCAATGACATGTCATGGTTTTCTTTGAATATATCAGATATGCTAATAATGCACCTTATGCATCAAATGAGGTTGAGTGGGATGAGATGTATAAAGCACTGAAAATGAGTCAAAACCCTCTTCCAATAAGCAAGCAATAAATTAATTATGAATCCCAATCAAAACCCTCTTCCAATAAGCAAGCAATAAATTAATTATGAATCCCAATCGCTACGAGGGATTGAAGCAAATAATAAATCAAAACTCATAAAGACAACAATCCTTCAAACAAATTCTACTAAAATATATAAGTTGGATATCGATCAAATCATATCATGATACAACTCAATATTTTGGGACCAAAGCTGTGCTGATAAACCACACTTTCTAACATTTAAGAGGACGTACAATTGAAAACGGAGCAAAAGACCCTTGGGAATACCTACAGTGTAGCGTGGAATCAATGATAATTGAGCTACGGTATAAAAAATTGAAAGCCTAATAAGAGACCACGTCTTTAGGATAACGAGCACTAAAGATGGTTGCCAAATTGAATGAGGAACTAGGGGCTGAATAGGCTATTTATGAGCATGTATCAAGTAGGCAACCAACCAATTGTTGATCTGACAAAATTCTCTTATTGAGATACATACCAAAGTTTTGGACATTGGTACTAAAAATATCTCTGCACTAACAAAGATGGTCACCAGACAAATATGGCAACACGTGCTGGCATTTGCTTTGGCATCCAGGACAGTAATATAAGTATTAGGAGGATACCACAAGTGACCCATGCAACAAAACAATCATTGATTGGAACATATTGCAACACACTCAAGCAGATTTGTCAAGGACTGCTGCCAAACCAGATCACGGGAAGGGATATTACGGAGATATATCATACGGAATGTAGATAGGTCATTTAATCATAAGGGTTCTGGAATTTTTTAAGCAGGTCTGGAATGTCATAGCCCAGCATGTCATCCACTGCTTGAATCATCTTTGGTCTAAGCTTCTCAAATCTATCAATCTGATATCCACTTAAAACTTCTTTGTAATGTTGAACATCCGGAAAATCACCAACTGGCAAGTGGAAGTCCTTTTGCACCTGCAAAAAAGAAAACAAAAATAAAAAACTAAAGTTCAGTTAGAACCACAAAATCATTTGGAAATAGAGAATATGACCACAATATAACTCAATAATAGGTTAGAATGTGGTCAATGCATAACACTAATTAAAAAGAATTTTGGACGAGACAGACATAAAAAAGACAATTTTAGACCTTTGTAAACTCTTCCTCCAGATTATCAATGAGACGTTGTTGTGCCTTAGCTTTTCCCATCATAGTAGGCATCTCTTTCTTCAAATGACTGATAATATATGCATGAATCTTGGCTGCTCGAGCACGCTTGACGAATTCATTTATCTGCATAACCAGTAAAGGCAGTTTTCATTAATCAAATACAGTGTTCAGCAATCAGAGACGGATACAGACAACATACATAACAAACAAGAGCTGATGAACTTACACGACGGTCACATGCTTTCCTAGGAATGTCTTTCAAATCAACTAGAAGATCCTCCTGCTCCTTTTCGAAAAGCTCCTTCCCTATTGGACCTAAAACGGACTCATCTATTGGTTTGTCATTGAATGAACTGCAACAGTAGAACGAAGAGTTATAGCAAGTGCAAGGGATCTTTGCAAGCCAAATGATTGACAAGTCGAAAAGGTCAAAAATGCAGAAACATGGATGACATCAAAACTACATATAGGTGATATAATTTCTTCTTAGTAAGCCAAGTATCCCTCACCTAATCACACCATCACAACAAAACAGATAAATATGGACAAACACAACATTTCCACTAGGCAAATATGTGCAGCACCAAGAGACAATAATGAGACAGACACACTTCCTAAGGATCACATATCCTGAAGCTGCATTGTAAACATTACTAATGTATTTTATGTACGTAAATCAATTCTGCTAAGCATCAACTGTCAATTTTTCTCAGCTATAGCGAACTTCAGTAAAATCTTAACTGGTGAATAAAGTGTGAAGCATAGTACCAATCAGTCTGATGATAAGCAGCAGTAGGTTTGTATGCACGATTTTGTGGTTCCTTATCAAAAGACACTTTAACAAGAATAAACTATAGACCATAAGTTTGTGGCACCAACAAACATGAACTATTTTGAGAGTCAGTCCTCTGCACATAGAGAGTAGTTTATATAGAAGAATTGTCTTTTAAGTAAGGAGACAACAGATCTCTGAAGTTAGCATATGTTTAACAAAAGGATAGCACAACAGCAGAACACATGACATACGTTAAACCATTAGCAAGAACACAGTGACCATCACAAAAAAAAGGCATCTAACATTGCAATCTTACAACTAGCTCCACAAAAGAACAATGAAAAATTACATTTATCATCCAGAAAAGAATGGCATGATTCCCAAACAAGTGCATATCTGGACCCGGAAAAGGAATATAAAAAACTTACCCAATGTATACCCTTGTAACTTCAGGAGTATTTAATACTTTTCCTAGGGACCACATCAAAGCTCCGTATACCCGCATTAGCTGCAAAGTGACAATTAGAATAAATTAGGAGACAAAGTGAACCCAAGAATATAGAACTTCATCTTGAGGAAAGCACAACTGAGCAAAAACAAGCCTACATGTTGTGTATCAACTTGATCGGCTTTGTTGAGGACCACTCTTATCTTGTCATCATGGCCACGAAGAGATCCAATAACACGCTTCAACTCATCACTAATATCCAGTTTGTAAGGATCAAAAAACAGAAGAATAAGATCACACTTTGCTGCAAACCACGAAGTCACACCAGTGAAGTCATAACTGCGTTGAGTTCTCTGCTTTTCTCCAGCAAGAACTCCTGGTGTATCCACAAAGGTAAAATGATCCAAAAGCTGTAGTGTATAAACAATAGAAATCAATAGGTGATTAATAAGAAAGCAATAAAATATCATAAACAACATGCTTCTATACATACAGGATGTGGCATTTGTGAACACTCAAATTTTGAGAGAAATGCAGACCCAAATCTGGTCAGAGCGCCAAAGGGCTTATCTGCTTGCACTGCAATTGTGTTACCAGGTATACTTCTTCCATCGGGACCTGACTGAAAGAACAAAAACATTTGATAAAGTTGCAGACTGTTTTTTCTAGAATCTAAACACAGACGAAACTTGTGTAGAATAGCAAAAGATAGGTACGTAAAGAGATATTTTCTAGAAACTAAACAGAAAAAAAACTTCATACAATGTGACCACAGATACTTGTAGTATTATGCAGGTAAAGAGCAGAACGATTCACCAAAGTTAAAAAAACCTTTGACCATTTAAGTGCAAATAAAATGTTCACAAGTTGCATCACAAAACTTTATGGGTCGTTCTATCTTGCATAGCTTGGCACCGGAGTAAATCGTATAAGACCACATGTTGTCTTTCAAAACATAAGTAGACTATTTATAAATATTGCATAAGATTAAGACAATAAGCAAAGAATTTGTTCCTCTTTCGGTGAAATCGATGAATGAACAATCTATGAAAAGAAAAATGAGGCGATGGCACATGGAAGCCAAATGAACTTAATATAAAGGGTAATTTTACCTAGTTTACTGCCTGTTCATTTCCCCTTTATTTTTGAATTTCAGTTCCATATATTTTTCTGAGAAGTACTTTCTTTGTGATGAGGGAGTTTGGATAGTTTTACTTAAAGAGGAGCTTATTTCAAAGTAGGTCACTATTCTTTTGAAGAAACCATGATTGTAAAACCACAAGGATGGATGATCTGAGTAAGATCTCCGAGGTTGACTCTGCAAGAACACAAAGCTCAAATCAAGTGATAGCAAATGAAAATATTAAGTGTACCGATGCCCCAGTATGATGCTCTAGGAGTTAGTTGACGGTCGTAAGCCCAATTCGCAGTGTGTCGAGAGGTATGCAATACAAATGTTGCAAGGTTCCGAGACATATGAAATCACAATCGTGAAGATCACAACTTCCTATTGCAAGTAGACTGCATCCCAAATAAGCCCCATATCTAGATTACACCAATGTACCATAAGGGCATGTCACTCGCATCCCTTATGTCCTAGGGATGAGGCATCAAGTTTGGAAGATATCCAAGATTCCCAAAACACCAGGGACATTCCCAAGCCATCCCCTATACAAAAGGAACATCCCTTGTCCAAGGGGACACCGAGATATCGCTTGACCCATACAAGGAATGCCTATGCATCCCCTACCCGATGGGAGCCTTGAGATTGAGGGATTTGTGAGGGATTATATACCCAAAGGGATTGAAATCACGATTCACAAAAAGATTTGATTATCCGTAATTTGACAAGTCCAAATCTTATAAATATCCAAAGACCTCAATTTAGTTTATTTCACAAAAAAACTCAATTTTTGGATCACAAAAAAATTAAAGATCCAAAGGGACGAAATCAAGGCTAAGACAAACTAGGACAAGTATGGACAAGATTCCACAAAGATGTATTTTGAACTCAAGTGAAAGAAGACATTTGGAAGAATCATGCTTCTTAAAGCCCCAAAAAAAACTCAAAGAGAGGATGGGAATAAAATAAAATAAATATTCCAAAACCACTTTCAAAGAATCTTTATTTTAGGAGGATTTGAAAGGATGTGATGCTAATTGAAATGAAACCTCCTAAATTGTTCAAATTTGAGCAATCCTACCCATCTCAAGGATTTGTTCGAGGCCTTACAAGATATGGCCAAGGGAAAATCTCCAAGATTGAATGGGCTTCCTTTCAAATTTTATACAAAACAATGTTTTGTAATTGGTAATGATCTCCTAAGGATCTGCCAAGAAGCAATGAGAGTGAAACATATGGAAGAGCATGTTAATGCAAGCCTAATTAAGCTAGTTCCTAAAGGGACAAAAGAGGATAAGGGGTATGCTAGGAGGTTGGTGTAACAGACCCAAAACAGCCAACCAAAAGATTTCTCTCTTGTTGCTCTGATACCACTTGTAATGTACCCATATCAACAAACCAAAAACAATTTGCTCAAGTACAAATCTGTAACATACCCATTGCCCGAGTACTTCCAAATTCTCCCTGGTGGATTGATTTTGATTTTCTAATCCATTCTTTTAAATCAAGAAATTATATAGATACATATGCAGTCATCAAGAACCATGTATATCCATAAAAGAATGATTATCATGCCATGCACAACAATAACCAGCAAACATGCATAGCATAAACACATCACAAAGATGATAATACATAACAGAATATAAATTACACAAAAAACATAGAGAGCACTTATCTTTAAATAAGCATTCACCAATTGGCTACAAAACAAGGACGTTCCACCCAACCATAAACATTGTTGTTCCAAATCTCAACAATAGGTCACCACCGAGCCAAGGCTATGAATCCACAAGGATGGGTCATAGGCCAACTCTAAAACTCACAACAATTAGTTATCAAGCTCTCACAATTTTCCCAACCACATAGCAATCCTAGTTTACCATCTCTCTTCCCCTTCAACCTGCACAACCCAAAGAAATGAAACCCTTTCTCTACAATGTACTAACTCATGTTATTCCGTTTCTCTTCCAAGGCTCCAGTGCTACTGGTCAGGAATCTCAATGCTGGAAACTCCAAGGATTCTCAGTCGTGGACAGTTCTTTCAATGTTGCCATCAATCTCATGCACACAAGCATCCATTTCTTTCTGGAATGATCAAGAATTCCTTACAACCATCTAGCAATGGCTCTCTACCCCGACCATTTGTTTCCATGCCATACCCAACACACGAATCAAAAAGAAAGAGTAAGGAAATGATAAGCAACCATGAATGAAGAACCCAAACGATTGAGCAGCAAAATGAATGAGCAACCCCAAACAACCCACAGGCAGGGTTTAAATAGGAAGGGCGTGGTCTCCCCAAGAGAGTCACATGCCCCAAGGGCCAACGTGGTTCCTCCAAGAGACTCACGTGCCCCCCTTCACACAAACACAAGTAAATAGATGATTAATAAAAGGATTATCCCCTCAGCCCCCCCTCTCTCGTGGAATCATAGCCCTTGTCCTTGTCTGTCTTGCAGCCATCAATGTATTTTATTAATACACATTTCGATGTATTACATTTCCAGGCACCCCGGCCTTTCAACATACCGACTCACCAGCCTAAGTCACTTGAATGCCAAGGACAAGTTTGGATTTATGAGCTACAAAACTAACAAACTCAATTTTAAGATACAACTAAATCCTCCAATGGAAACTCGACATAAAAAAAAAGCGATATTCATCGCATTACAGCTACAGCTAGATCGCTTAGGAGGTGCTTAACAATAGCCTTACAATTAAAGATAGACTACCACTCAAGCTTAACAGATGGTTGAGCTTTGATTTGTAACAAAGTAGAAAGTGTTAAGCATGTGTTTTGGCAAAGTTACCAAAGTATTTTAGTAATGGGTTACTATTTAGTATGTCATCCTCATTGTCAATACCCGTCAATATAGAGGGACCATTTTTGGTGACGAATGGATGATCAAGTAATCTGAGAAAGGCACATGGAATACCATAGAATTGATAGACATTACTTTTTTATGGAAAATGAGATGTTGTGCCACCTTTAATGGGATTCTTCCTCCTTTCATTTAGAGAGATCACAATTTTTAAATCAAGGTTAGTATCCCAAATTTCAGCAAAATTAGCATTTTTGGAAATGAGAAACTCCTGAATTTAGAGCCAAGTGGATATGGTGGAACTCCTTCCTTATGCAAAGAGAAGTATTTTATATCATCCCAACATGGCCCAATAATGTATTCTTCTTGATGTATTCCTTATAATGTATTCTTCTTGATGTACTATTTTGTATTCTTCTTGATGTACTCTTTATTGTTTAAAAAGTAATAATGTGTAAAACACGAGTGAAGAAACAATGTCACAAAAGATTAACCAACCCAAATGGATACAAGAAAACAAAAGATTGTTACGAGGGTTGCCATTTCAAGAAAGATGGCTAATGAATACTCCAATCCAATAACCTTCCCCTTTTGGCTTCTCATATAAATGTACATGTAAATATAGCGAAGTGGCCACTCGCTCTTGGTATATCACTTCCCTTTGTTAACTATTTGGTATTGGATAGCTTAGCAAGAGGTTAGTAAGTATGAGCTAAGATAGATACATAGTTTGAGCCAGGCAAGTGTATAAATATTATCTTCATTAAATCCTTTATTTGTGAAATAATATCTTGTTACTTAGGTTAGTTTATTTATATTTTTCATATGATGTTAAATATTTTAATGCATGAACTTAGTGCATATGTATAAAGTAATACTTCACACAAGTTGTTCCAAAGCATCATGATAAGTTAAGCAATTGTATTATAGAAATTTTGATAAAGAAGTCATGTAATCCTCAAGACCGTAAGCATAACTTTACATAGTAGAAACATAGAGACCTAATTAGTCAAGAAAAATCCCAAATTCCAAATAGGCAACCAAATCACAAGAAGTAGTGAAATGCATGGCCACACAATAATATCAGTATCCAAGTGTTAATTCTTGGGTCATACATAGAATAAAGGGACACCTCTTACCCCCTCTCACCTAGGGGTAACTAGAGGAGATCATTCTCCATGATCATCCACATTGCAAACATTGATCTCATAGATGTTGATCAACATCCTCTATAGACAACAACCCCTCAGATGCCTTCCCCCTCATCATTGCTCACCTCATTCACTTGATCAACATAGTTCATCCAATGATGGTGGCCCAACACACATAAGGTACATTAGTCATTGTTTCGTATAAAGTGTTACATTTAATACAATAGTCATTTGGGTAAGGATCATGGGTTGAAGTCAGATAATGGATCATGATGCTTGGAAATTATATGGCTTTTGTCTTGTTTCACCTTGGTGGCCATTATATGTGCCCTAGTCCAATGTTGTCATTCTTGGGGAACAAGGGTATTACTAAGAGGCCTTGATAGGGGTAAATGAACCATTCCCTTCCATACTTAACACATTCCACTTATGTTCCTTCCATTGTCCTATCTTCATGAAATGGTTGTTACGTGTACACCAAAAAGGTTAGTGCCTTCATCCTCCTATGAGAAGAAGGGGTTAGAATGTTTGAGGTTCATGCAACTGGTAAAAGAACGGAAAATGAAATGGGATGACAAATGACAAAATCAAAAGCCAAAAGTCAGCTTTAGCTATACCACCTCGCTATGAGGCAACCGCCCCAAGTCCTAATGCACATAATAAATATCAAATTTAAAGGACTCAATGAATCCCAATGAAAAATAAATAAATGCATAAACCTAAAATGGGGTCTTGCAAAGCAATAAATGAATAATCAAAAGAAAAGAATAGGGGTTTGGAATACACATGTTACCAAGGAAAGGATAACTCAAGCACCAAGCACTCCCTCTACAAAGGCACTTATGGAGATTGCACCCACA
Organism: Picea abies; assembly: GCA_900067695.1. Taxonomy (NCBI): domain Eukaryota; kingdom Viridiplantae; phylum Streptophyta; class Pinopsida; order Pinales; family Pinaceae; genus Picea; species Picea abies. Next base: position 12,087 of record CBVK0100247804.1, read on the forward strand.
CGTGGCCTTGCATGTCAATGACACCATGACCATGAAGTAAACCCCATGCCATGTCATTCACTTATACTTACACTTGAAGGGTTTCTCATGATCTAGTGGATGCTTTGCAAGTTTATTGTGGATGATTTCATGTTTAGTGTTTCTTTCATGCTCAACGATTTCATTAGTAAGTGTTCTTTTCAGGTCTTTTATGATTTACTCTTGGCATATTAAGTAAATGTTTATCAAAGTGGTGATAATTTGCATGCTATCTTGTTTCTCTTGGATAAATTGTCTTGAAACCCTAAGAAGATTTGTAGTGGACTACCTTCCCTTGTTATCATTCATTTAAATATTTTTGAAGGACATAAGGGTATTTCTAGGGTTTGTAGTGGACTACCCTAGTCTTTATTCTTATAGGTTAATTCTCTAGGGTTTGTAGTGGACTATTCTAGGGTTTTTACCAAAATCCATCTTGATCTCTTGCTAAAGGTCTCTAAAAGACATAAGACGACCTCTTAGGGTTTGTAGTGAACTACCTTAAGTTGTTTTCCTAAATAATCCACACCTAGGGTTTGTAGTGGACTACCTTATGGTTTGATTCTTAAGTCTTTTTCTTGCCTTTGCTCTCCATAGAATCTGCACCTTAGACTCCATATGCCCAAGGAAGCTAAACGACACTAGTCTATTCTCTTGCAAAGTGACTTTAAAACCCTAATCCTCTCTCTCCTTTGACGTCTTATGGTAGATTTAGGATTTATTGTCTTTCCTCTTAATTTCTTAGCTATCTCCAACCTAACGTCTAGGGTTTTGTTGCATTCTTTACTTAGAAATTTCTTACATCATTGTTGTAGTTTTCAACCAAATAGGGTTGGACGTCTTGCACACTTTATAGTAGTTTCATGTCGTTTTACTTTTCAACAAGCATTGGTTATTCAATGTGTTAGTCTTAGCTTGCATTTCATCTCTTTTTCCTTGCATTTTATTGGTTTTAGGACTGTTATATTTCTGTTGTCATAAATTGTTACAATGTTGAAGTATTCATCTTTATTTACAAGTTTTATAACAGTCCTAGATTTTCTTTTAATTTGTAGTGTTTTGAGGCATTTATTTGACTTTACAGACTTAGTAATTGATCATTCATTATCTTGAAACACCTCACACACAAATCTGAAATTGCTTTCCTTAACCACCTTGTTAACCTTGAACCTTGATCTAAGTGGTGGTATAATTGAGTAACCAAGATAGGAGGTCGTAGACTTTATTTGATCTTGCTATAGGATTCCTTGAGGTTGCTAGGGAAACCTTCCTTGTGTTGGATCTCAATCTTCCATTAAAACGAGGGAAGTAATTGCTAAGGTGACAGTGGCAAGTACTTCCAGATGTTACACTTGTCAAGCATATTGTGAAGGCTTTGCACAAGTGCTAGATTTTGCGATAACGAAACCCATGAATCCAAACCAAACCAAGAGTCAAATATGGAACCTGCAGAAAGTACAAATCACCTCACATATATCACTGCATCATTAAGGCCTAATGCAAGTTGTTCAACTTTATAATTTAAATTAAGCCAATATAATCTTTAAGAAGAGTAAAGTTATGATCTTTTGTCAAAGTTGATATCAAAGTCAATCTAAGTCAAACGGATCAATCGGTGTCGAAGATATTAAATAAGTACCAAAGGCACAACTTTTAATGAATTTTGTATCAAAGCAAGTTGGAATATTTGAAGTTTATCGACAAAGTGACCAACAAAATTGGTTAATGATGCACACAAGAAGCTAATATAGGGTAAAAGAAAAAGATCCAAACAAAAATGAAGTTACTAAGGAGAAAAAAGCTCAATAGACAATTCAAGGATGGCTAAAAATTCAAACGAATAAGTAAAACAAACCCTTGATAATAGATTATATCAATGAATCATTAAGGCTTAATGCAAGCCACTCGACTTTATAAGTGAAGCAAAGATAATCCTTGAAAAGACTATAGTCATGATATTTTGTCAAAGTTGATATCAAAGCCAATCTAAGCCAAATAGATCAATTGGTGTTAGAGAAATTAATTGAGCACCAAAGGCAAAACCTTTAATCAATGTTGCATCAAAGCAAGTTGGAATCCTTGAAGTTCATGGACAAAGCGACCAACAAAATCAGTTAATGGTGCACACAAGAAGCTAATATAGGGTAAAAGAAAAGAATCCAAACAAAACTGAAGTTACCAAAAAGAAAAAAGCTCGATAGATAGTTAAGAGATGGCTGAAAATCNTGNAACTTCCGATCTAAAAAGAAAAAAGCTCGATAGATAGTTAAGAGATGGCTGAAAATTCAAATTAACGTGTAAAACAAACCCTTGATAACAAATCATACTAGTGAATCATTAAGGCCAAAACAAGCCTTGAAAAGACTAAAGTCATCATCTTTTGTCAAAGTTGATATCGAAGCCAATCTAAGCCAAATAGATCAATTGGTATCGAAGAAATTAATTAAGTACCAAAAGCACAACTTTTAATCAATTTTGCATCAAAGCAAGTTTGAATCCTTGAGGTTCATGGACAAAGTGACCAACAAAATTGGTTATAATTTCATATCAAAGCAAGTTGGAATCCTTGAGGCTCATGGACACAGTGACTAACAAAATTGGTTATTGAGGTTTGTGGACAAAGTGACTAAAAAAATTAGTTAATGGTGCAAACGAAAAGCTAATATAAGGTAAAAGAAAAGAATCCAAACAAAATTCAAGTTACCAAGGAGAGAAACGCTCAATAAATAGTTCAAATATAGCTGAAAATTCAAACGAATATGTAGAACAAACCCTTGATAATAGATTTCTTTGCTTGAACAAATCATGTCAGAGCTCCAATTTGACAAAATAGATGAAAACATTGAACCAACTTATATTCACGATTCAACCACCAAATGGAAATCTACAAGGAAGCAACTCTAGATTAGATGGCATCCCAATTTATTTGGTTATAACTAGAAGAGAAAGCATGGATGCGAGCATACTCCCCATTTAACTCCTTCAAAATTGAGGCTAAGAAATCCATGTCTTCGATGAAAGCATGGAATATGGACACAAAAAGGTTGGATAACTAGATTTCGTCAAGTGGCAAGGGTTTTCAAACCCATAAAAGGTTCCATTTGCAAAGTTATAAATGATCCATAGTGCTTTGATGTAGTGGGGAAGCTTCTAGAAGAGGCAAAGGCAACAAAGGAAACTACCCATCCTCCACTAGAAAGAATTCAAACAAGTTATGCCAAAAAAAATCTCATGTGTTAGGTATGAATGTGAGTTAGGAATTCATTGGTAGTGTGTCAAGCAAAACCTTAGCTAGAAAGTGAACAACTACATCTATGAGTTCCCCAAATACATGATGATGTTACATCCTCCAAAACATGAAGATGACATAGTCTTAATAAAAATGAGAGACTACATAGCTACATTTGAAAAGAGCTTACCTTGATTAACATTCAAACCCTAGACAACACATGCGTTATAGTCATGTATATTAAAGCCAAGGGTTCTAACCAATCAAATAAGCACTCTTCTGAGCTACCACGAAAGTGTTGATTTTTCAATAAGCAAGGTTTAAGCATGAAGTTCATTCCTTTT
>CBVK0100247805.1:0-15675 GCA_900067695.1 Picea abies
CACTGATCTTTAGCCTCCAACGTTGAAGTGAAGGTGATTGAAACAACTCTCAAAACTTTGAATTTTGAAACCCTAACTAACAAACTAACCCTAATTAAGGCTGACGTCACAGTTGTTTATCTCATCTTGACACAACAATTATTGAAATAAGCAATTAAATGATGGCTAAAGGCCTTTATTGAGTAAATGATTGAATATATACATTGTTAGCTTAATCATCTTGATAGTTATTGATGAATTGATGCTTTTTGATAGCTAATTGATAAGATGTTGACCTCATTGATATCTATTGTTTTACATTGCTTATTAATTGATATCAGAAAGTCATATGAAGTACTAACCCACTGAATCATAGCATGCATATATTCTTTATTGTTGTCTTGTTCCGGGTAGGTGTTCTCTTTGGGCATACACTTCTTTATTGGCTGATTAGCCGGACCTTCTGATCTTGGTGGTAACCTATGAGGAGGAAGCTTTAACCTTGATTTTATACCTTAGCCTCTTCAAAACCCTAGGTTACCGAGGATGTCTCCCCTGGGTTAGCCTCCCTAAATAGAAAGAAACTCCCCATTGAGGTGACATTGGGTGGGGAAGGTTCTTGTTACGCCAGTTTGGCCTCAATTCTCTAGCCATTTGACCTAGATACAAACTATGCGATAACATTTTGGTGCCGTTGTCGGGGATCACTAAGTCAATTCTCCTCAGACGACAAACCTTTTCGGTAAGCCTTTCCTCAGAGCCTTATCTTACAAGATTACCTAGCGACTCCACTAGGGTGTTTTCCCTTTTATTTGATGAATTCAGGAAAATCATCAGACGACTCCACAAATAGCTAATGACGACTCGTAGTGGGCGTCAGTATATACCTTCGTCTACTACTATGACGTCCACAAATCCTTTCACCCCTGTAAGGTCTCCCAAATGGTCACATAAAGAACTCTTTGGTCCTTTAAGATTACCTAACACCCAAGGGGGGTTACATGATCTACCCAGGAAGGTTGAGTCCTGGATACCTAAGTTTTCAGGGGAAGATGGATCCTATGGAAACTCTCACTGGACCAACTTCTATGATGCATTCCAGTTTCACCGATCTGGACAAGAACACCCCAATGTCTTTTTAAGGCTCTTTGTGAGCTCACTCACCGGAAGTTCCAGAAGATGGATTAACAAACTCCCGAAAGGAAGAATTAAAACCCCTGAAGATATTGAACAAGCCTTCAAGAAATATTGGTGTGAAGAAGAAAGCATGGATTCCATTTACTCTCAATACACTAATATTTGCAAAGCCTCTAGTGAGGGCATTAGGGATTTCAATGATAGGTTCAACCTTCTACTCAAGAAGATCAGGCCTAGTTTCTCAGAAGAAGTTGTCCTCCAACACTACTTGAACTCGTTGGAAGGAGTTTTGTAGTTTACTCTTAAAGATCAGTCACCCTCGACTCTAGAAGAAGCACAAGATTTTGCTTGACAGATTGAGAAGAACCTTGAGTTCGAAGATTACATCCATCAAGTCAATCTCTTGCACAATAATGACCCCAGGGAATTTAGTGATGAGGATGTCACCAAAGCTGAGCTCAAGTTCCCAGAGATTCTTGAAGTAAAACTCATGCATCCCAAAAGGAAGTGGAATGTAACTTTCTCAAACACAAGCAATGTTCTAAATGTCTCAAGACAACACGAACTATCCGAGGATTCGAGCATGGTCACTCACAAAAAAATTAACTTTGAAGACTCCTTGTTTGTATTGAACACACCGATGTTATAAGATCAAGATATGAGTGAAGCCGATAGGTCTGAAGAAATCGATCCAAGCACTAGTATGTCATGTATCCTGCAAAGGGTTAAAAGGATTCATGAAATGTTGAAAATTTCTTTTCTAAAAAGACGAGACTCATATGACCAATTACCTTTTAAGGGGATTCCCACACTATTACATACTGGCCATTCTGAGAAGGATGAACAAACACCCTTTTCAGTGGATCCATTCCCACACTATTACATACTGGCCATTCTGAGAAGGATGAACAAACACCCTTTTCAGTGGATCCATACTTGTTTCAAGATTGTCCCACTTTTCCCTTGACAGGAGAAGACACAGATTGATGTGATTATCTTGATGATGCCTCTGATACCTCGGAAGATTCAGATGAAGATGGCTATCCAATACAGAGAATAAGTAATTTCGTTAAGTGGAACAAAGATGTTTTCAAAGACATGAAAGTTCCAAGCGCCATCATTGTGGATGAAAACCCTTGGTGTTTTCAATGCAGTGAAGCACATTGGGAACATGAGTGTCCTTGCAGTAGTGGTGGCCATCAACAAGTAAACAATATAGACTGCTTCATAGAAGGCCCTCAAATAAATATCATCGTTGAAGAGCATCAAGAGGCCATCAAAGAAGCAACCAGGTCAGCCAAGATGGCGGTAATAAACAAACTAGACCAGGAATCAAAAGAAAAGCTAAAGAAACAAGACTTCTAGGTGTATAGAAGAAAGAAGTTGGACCAACCTTCCACTGACCAAACAAAAAACCCACCTGTGGATGTAATCTTTCCTAAAACATCCAATACTAAAAGGGTTAACCTGAATTTTGATCTTGAAGGGGCATTATCCAAGATGTTTGTAACCATCCCTTTGAGAGAAGTCATCAAGGTACCATCTATCAAAGAGCAATTTGACAACTTTTTCCAAGGATCAGATGGACCATTGAAAGATGGAAATATTGGTCGTATCCAGAATGTACCTGTAACTACAACTTATGTGCAAAAGCCCAGTGATTCCATCAAAGATGACAAAGCACGTGAAAAAACTGGGCCGACTCCTCATAGATATTCTCTGGAAGATACGCCTTTTGCAAAGGAGGAAAATTCGAATCAGATTAAATGGCCCACAAAATAAGAATACCAACAACTCATGGACGAGCTCAAAGCTCAGGAATCAGAGACTACAAATATACTAAAAAAGGTGGAAGATGATGTACGAATCCGTCCTTCATAGCAGGAAATCTTTATAGCAGAGTCCCACCCACCTCCCTCTATACAATATTCTAGGGTTATTTAAGGAACAACTAATTTCAGAGTCAGAGAGTACAAGGAGGGAGACATGGTTTGGATGTGGGATGCCAATAAAGGGAAGCCTACTAATATCAAAGGAAACAATCGTTTTTGGGTTGGCCCTTTTAAGGTAGGAAGAAAGTCAGTTAATGAATCCTATTACTTGTCTACACTAGAGGGAAGAAGGCACACAATGCCCATCAGCGGGCACCTCCTCAAACCCCACCAGGGTGGGGTAACTTGACTCCACAGGTAAGTATAGGTAGGTAGGCATATTTCCGTGTATTATACTATTTGCATTTCATGATAGTTTGTTTCCTCACTTGCATTATTGATTATTTTATTTCAGTCATATTTATATACTATATTTGCGAGCTGGCAATACCACCCGACCTTGTTACTAATGCTATTTTTTAGTATGAGAAGGTCTGCAGGTTACGCCAAAGATGTTGAGGTTCTCGTGCACTCTACGGTGAGCACATGTCCTCGAGTTAGAGCCAGATGTTATCCCCGATTTCTAGGGATAACTAGGAGATCATGTCTCGAGGCCCACATGTCCTAGACATGGAGTACTAAGAGCAAGATTGACCTGAGTATGGCCCTGGATGACCCATCATTCTTCTTCACCATCAGACTTGTCCTGTCAACAACAACAACATCCATCACCTTCGACTTGGACTTGTATCAAAGAAGACTCTTTCTCCATGAGGTAGTTGGTCCAGGTATCATGGTATGTGTCATATTTGATCATTATAACCTTCAGATATATGCATCAAATTCCTTTTATTTCTGATGACTGCTTGGATCTTACACTAACCCACTTGACCATGGTTGGGGGGATTGACAAGGTACCCTAGCAAGCTTGTACCCATAGGTTTTGGTTTGCCACCAGGGGGGATTTTGAAGGGCCATCATCTGCTCCCATCATATCATCACTCTTACATCTTATCTCCCACTCATCTGCCCCTTTCCCCTAGTCCGGACATTAGGATGACCTGTTTGTGGGGTTACATATTATCTCGTAGGAAGAAGGGGATAAAGGCCCAGAAGGTAAAAGAAGCTGGTAAAAGATAAAAGCCATAAAAATGAAACCTAGAGATGCCTCGCCCAGGGATCCCCGAGAAGGCAATAAAAGGCCTCTCAGCAAGAAATAAGAGGGACCCGAAGAAAAATAACAAAACAAGACCTAGCCAAGAGGATGGGGGATCTCATCACGAGCCAACCCATTATGTTCATGGGTACCTAGTAGTATGAAATTGCCATTATCTGGTTACCACGCCAGGGCAGTGACCTTTGGTTGCATGGNTGACCTTTGGTTGCATGGCCAAGGGAAAGGGGGTCTCATCACGAGCCAACCTTATCATTTCTGTGAAAGTGCTTGTGGGTAACACTATCAACTCTGGTCACCATGCCAAGGCAGTGTCCTCTAGTTAGTCCTTGAAATAAATAAGAAAAAGAAATAAAGAAAAGAAAGAATAAAGGCAATAAAGGGCTTGGAAAGAATTGCATCCATGACAGGTACAACTCACCTTCTACAAAGGCACCCTCAGGTAATATCACCCCTGTCTTTCACTCTACCTGTATGTCTGGACATCCTTTGACCACATCACCTCGTATTACATGGCTTGGATGATATCCTCTGGAAACTTTCCTTCTCTTATGGATGCTGGCCCAATAGGGCATTTTGTCTTTTTCTTCGACTTTGTATAGTAGGTCATTGTAATGTCTTTGAGCTATTGGATGATATATCAGGGGTTTTATGCATGCATTTGATAAAATTAATGATGAGATATGATTGATATTGCTATGATCCCTGTGACTAATGAACCCATGGAGGGCAAATTTTTTGATGTGCAGGATCATGCCCGACGGAAAGGTACCAGTTGGATCGGTACACATGGGGAGATGATTAGTTCAGACCTCTATGCGGCTGAGGAACCCATCAGATGGTTGTTGGGACCCCATCAGGGGTAGAGACATGACAGTGACTGGTCGAGCCTTTGCACAAGAGAAGAAGGAGAACGTTTTCATCCAAGATGCCTTGGCTGAGCCCAACCCAAGGGGGTTGATCCACTGCAGGTGGAACGTGCCCCTTTTGATGCCCCAGGACGTCATCTAGGAGCCATGAAGTCACCTCCAGTGTATAGCATCTTGACAGAGAAGTTTGGCATGTGTGGCAGAGTTTGGAGGCCCAAGGAGGGCCAACGTTTGTCATCTTGTGTTGCATTTTTCCCTAAAAAGGGCCAACGTCTCCCTCAGAGGGGCTTGACGTCCTATTTATTGCTCATTTAGGGTTTTATTTGACAGTTTAATGTATAAACAGTATGATTGTGGTTATTAGCCTTGTCAACTATTTTTAATGACCTAAAATTAATTAAAAGGTCATGATACACTATGAGGATGTTTTCCCCTCATTTGGACATATAACATCACTCACTCTCCTAGTAAGGTCTAATTTTTGCGCCCTATTAGGGTTATTGGCTATTTTGAGGGAGGCACACTTGTTTGGAGAGGAGATTTTTAGCAATTTATGGTGTTTTTCTTGAAGGAAGGTTTACAACTAGGGTTTGCATGCTATTTTCTTGATGATTTGTAAGTATTTTTTTGCAAAACTTCTTGATTGAATGGTTGTAGTTTAATTTCTTGCATTCTATTTATATATATACGTTGTTAAATCAAAACCATAGGGGATAAACACACAAGTAGGTCGTTGTCTCATGTCCCCTGATAAAAAAACCTTTTAAGCCATTGACGAAGAAGAAGAGAGCCTAGCCATTGCTACACTCAACTATTTTTAATGACCTAAAATTAATTAAAAGGTCATGATACACTATATATTGAGGATGTTTTCCCCTCATTCACTGATCTTTAGCCTCCAATGTTGAAGTGAAGGTGATTGAAACAACTCTCAAAACTTTGAATTTTCAAACTCTAACTAACAAACTAACCCTAATTAAGGCTGACGTCACAGTTGTTTATCTCATCTTGACACAACAATTATTGAAATAAGCAATTAGATGATGGTTAAAGGCCTTTATTGAGTAAATGATTGAATAGATACATTGTTAGCTTAATCATCTTGATAGTTATTGATGAATTGATGCTTTTTGATAGCTAATTGATAAGACATTGACCTCATTGATATCTATTGTTTTACATTGCTTATTAATTGATATCAGAAATTCATATGAAGTACTAACCCACTGAATCATAGCCTGCATATATTCTTTATTGTTGTCTTGTTCCGGGCACGTGTTCTCTTTGGGCATACACTTCTTTATTGGTTGATTAGCCGGACCTTCTGATCTTGGTGGTAACCTGTGAGGAGGAAACTTTAACCTTGACTTTATACCTTAGCCCCTTCAAAACCCCAGGTTACCGGGGACGTCTCCCCTGGGTTAGCCTCCCTAAATAGAAAGAACCTCCCCATTGAGGTGACATTGGGTGGGGAAGGTTCTTGCTACGCCAGTTTGTCCTGAATTCTCTAGCCATTTGACCTAGCTACAAATTGTGCGATAACACACACAATGTGTATAAATATGTATTATATCATTGTTAACTTGGTGTTCCCTCATAGCAATCTTCAGTGGCCAAGTTACTTCACAAAGTTCCTCCAAGGTTTTTGTATATATTTATATTCATAGTACTACATAGGCGACTTTCTATTGTACCTCTTTGTAATGACAATAGCATTGTATAGATTTGAAACTTCCTATTGTACCTCTTTGTAATGACAATAGCATTGTATAGATTTGAGCCATATTTCTTGTTTGCATAGGACACTCTCTTGTTGTGGGTTGTTCATGCATCACAAAATAGTTTCAGTTTACCAATACCCTGTAACACGACCATAAATATCTATTTTCCACTTTTATGGTGTTACATGACTCCAAGAATAAGATTGATGATTGTGGGCCCATGGTTGTTAATGAAACACTTCATATAACTAGTTGGCACTAAAAGGCCAAGTTTGACCCTAGGAGCATTATGACAATGCCAAGTCCATGTCGCTGATATTTATTTGTGCATGGTTCTAGTATGTCTTTCAAAGAGTGATTGTTTAATTACCAATTCTAAAATTACGTGCCACATACTCATTTTTGTTACCCATGAGTGGATGTTTAAGAAGTTTGCTGAATTTTTTTAAAAATTCCTCACCTTGATTTTTGGGTCTTTAGTCTCTCAAGAGCTCTAATTTTAATGCCTCTTTCAAGTACTCTAATTGTATAGCCTTAATAACCTATCGTGTCACTAGATATTTATATTATTTGTTCCGTAATGCTAATCAAGAATGAAAATTGAACTTTTCTTAACAGAATTTAAAAAAGTTAAGAAAGTTAAAGATGAAATTCATGCTTTGCATCAACAAGCAACATAATGAATACTATTAGAAAATCTTATCAATAGTAAGTATGCACTCAAATCTATTAATAAAAAATGCACATCTTATATTACATTACATCTTTCAAAGGTTACAGACCTACCTTTGATTTACATATTTGCATTCTTAGTACATACAATGTATTTTACATACTATATGCAAAATATAGTATCTTAGTTATACACACTATATTTTATGTCAACATTTTGATTATCATGTACATGGTTAGCATCCTTTTAATAAAAATATTTATGTTTTTTTACAAAGTTATGCAAAATTTTAAAGAAAAAATGAATTATAATTTATAAAACTGTTAAATCACTTAATATTGATTATTATTTATTGCATAATAAAAATAAAAAATGAAAATTCAAAATATTTTATCAAAATTGGACACTCTTAACTATTGAAGAAGGCAGTCATCCATTACCTTGTAATAATACAAAAATGAATTATAATTAATAATTCTCACCTAACCAAAACTAGACACTCTTCATTATTAATAAAACCAAGAGTCTTATCAAGATTTGATATCATTTCCTTCACTAACACCAACCATACTCAAGATCCTTGTAAAGATGGATCTCAGCACTCTACCAAATTATTCACTTATTCACTGAACAAGCGAGGCTCTATATATCACTTCACCCATGATTTTTCAACAAGCCATGGAACAACCAGTTAACAGGCCCTAGTTAGCTAATTAACAAGGATATATGTATAAAAGTATATCACTTCACCCATGATTTTTCAACTCCCTTATAATTATTGACATAGTATTTAACAAACCACAATATGCAATTTCTAAAGACAATATTTTCACACCAAAGGTCCAAAAAGAAAACAAACAACGGATATTTGCTTTTTATTGACCAGAAATGTGTGAAGGATCTGCCTATGCCTAGCTCATCATACCAAACTAAACAGGAGGTTCTGTTTTGCTGAACACTACGAAAGGTGATGATCCACAATTTGGCAAAAAGCCTTATACAAACGTCCATAGAAAACGTTATTCATTCTCTTAAGTCTGTGGAAAGAATCTCTCATAATTCACACAAATTTGCTGAGGTACTCATCGACAGTGGTGTATTTCACATCAGGGTACAGTTGACTAGCCTCTACACCATCAGGTCCAATTTCAAAATTTGTTTGATCTCCTTTCACAAAGATAGAGTGACTAATTGCTATGCTAATATTAGCTGGGAATGGTGTCTCTGCATCATCCACACAGTTTTGGAAGTAGTAAGTCCATCATTCACAATAAAATAAAGAGAGCAATATTTAACAACCTAAGCAAATTTCTGCCCGCCCAAAAGCACATTTACCCCTGATCATGGCTGATGTTATCAAAAGTTAACAATTTAGGCCTAGCATTTCGCCTTGGAAAAACAGTCCCTTGACAAATCATATCGGCTATTGACTCTTTATAAACTCAAATTCATAAATAAATTAGCAAATGAGAAAATTTTCGCTAAAATTTGATGGAATGGTTAGGTTTTGCCCCAAATAATGTGTTCAAACAAAAAGTAGGGAATTAGGATTTACAACTTCTGACCTGAGATTAATTTAAGAACCTCCTCCTCGGGTACATGGACCTTGTCGAGAGTCTTATCAATTTTCTTCTCCCAAAGAGCCACAAGGTCATTGAAGGACAGAGTGTTTGCAGGAAGCCTCAAGTATAAGGTCTTGTTCAAAGTCCTGGGATCGTCCACTGCCTTTATTGTAAATGTTCCAATGTCTTCCTCCTTCACATACACAACTGCATTGCATTTGCATTGCATTCAAGCATAATTTAGAGAAAAATAATAATAGAAATCCTACATTGAAAAGAAAACTGAGTTTAACATTATAATATAAAAAGTTGTTGAATTAATAAAGATCATCACTGTTACAATTTAAAAAAAAAAATAAATGACAACTTTCAATAAAAAAAATAAAAAGAGAGTAAACAATATATACCTTGTAGTTGAGCAATTATATGTTATATAGACTGAAATATATACTAACTGATCTAAATCTAAAATAACTTCAGTTTGGACTGTATATCTCAGCAACATTAATTGCTCAATTGCTCCACTGAAAGGAGCATATTAATAACTTAAACAGAATGAACACCAAACAGTTAACAAACCTTTGGCATTTCCATCTCCAAGAATGACAACTTTATCCCTGGGAGGAGCTGTAAGGCCAGCCTGTGCCAGGCTAGCAAGGAAATACCCCGCAAAACTATTGCTAGAGACGTATGTATAAGGAATGCCCTCTGCCTCGATTGCCCTACGGACTTTGGCTTTCACCTCAAACACACTCTTTGCAGGCTCCACTGCATGGACGTTATCAACATCATTCCCGAACTCAGATGGAAAAAACCTCTGCAAACATCAATCAATCCATTGGGTTAATCATAAAATTGAAGCAGAGGTTAAAACCCTCGGCAGAGATTAAAACCCTCACCTAAAAGGGTTTTAATACCTCTCCATGCTACACTGATTAAGATTTGATTAGGTTCTACTATTGTATAAATAGTATGTACCTTGATGGTTCCGACTTCTTTAATAGCCTTGATAATATTGACCTGGCTCTCTATCTGTAGTGATCCAACTGTGGAGATTACCACGTCCACTTTCTTCACTGCCTCCACAAGGCTTGCATGATCCTCTAACGATCCCTGTTTAAACAACAGAAAAAAAACCCAAATTGTTGCTCGTAGAAACAGTACATGAAACTATTACATGGCGGTAGAAAGCACTGAGAATTGAACTTACATGGACTATATTAGCACCGGAGGCCTTGAAGGAATCGAGAAGCTGGGCTTTCTCGGAATTAGAAGAAGCCGTGGACTCTCTGACCAGAAGGAAGGTGGGATGGCCAAGATCCAGGCTAGCCTTGGCAACACGGCGACCAATGTAACCTGTTGCGCCAATTAGGAGTATCCTGCTGCTGATGCTTCCCATGTCGGCCTTGAAATTCAATTGTACTGCTATGTAATCAGCGGAATAATCGGAGATAAGTTACAACGATGATCAATCCTAGGAGAACGTCGTACTTGTAGTGAACAGAAGAGGAAAATGAGGAGCGCGGGGTTAACATAGTTGTGCAACCGTAAACTAGATGTATCTGGGCTGAATATTGGAAGATGCATGAACATTGTCAGATGCACTAGTTGTATGTGGACAGAATATTGGAAGATGCATGTATATTGTTAGATGCGTGAGTGAAATAGTCCCTTTGACCTAGACAAGGATGCATGAGTGCCCTAGCTAAGGCACTGGGCAGAACCATAGAGCATGGAGACCCCAATTTTGATTGAGCCATATCGCATTGGATTCTAATTGGTGATCGTTTCAAGAAGGATTTCTTTAAAGCCCGAGTCATCACGGACGCTACGAAGTCGCTAACAACCCTGACAGTTGAGTTGGGGAAAAGTGTATCACTAAACTAAACATGACGATATTATATATCATATACAATATAATTAGCAACAACCACTACACTATTTGGGATTTACAGATGATGATGGTAACGCTGCCATAACTGACTGGGAGTTACACTCGCTGGCTTTCAAACATTTTAGAACACAATACCAAGTTTCTGAGACAGAAAATATAGACGTCCAGTTTGATGTATTACAGTCAGTTCCACGCTTCTTCAATGAATCAGAAAACTAGAATCTTGGGAAACTTGTCACTCTCGAGGAGCTAAAAGACACTATTGACAAAATGCCCAAGGACAAAAGCCCTGGTCCAGATGGATGGACCCATGAACTTTTTCAACATTTTTTTGAGATTATGGGATTGGATATGCTTAACGTTGTTGAAGAATCTCGCCTCACAGGGAAGATTCCTGGAGCACTAAATGCTACATTCTTCACGCTAATTCCAAAATCTAGTAAACCTGTCAACTTTAATGATTTCTGACCCATTGCATTATGCAATTTCATGTACAAAGTCATCTCAAAAACCATAGCCAACCGCTTAAAAGACACTCTGGCTAAGTGTATCTCTTTTGAACAGTTTGGGTTTCTGAAGGATCGACTAATATACGATGCAGTGGGTATTACCCAGGAAAGTCTACACTCAACCAAGTTAAAAAAACTGAACGCAGTCATCCTAAAACTCGATCTGAAAAGAGCATATGACAGTGTAAGTTGGCAATACCTTTATTTGTTACTGGATCAGATAGGACTTGACAGAGTAAATAAATCTTGGATTATGGGTTGCTTAACCTCGGTCAATACGGCAATGCTGGTGAATGGAACTCCAACAGACTTCTTTCGATGCCACCGGGGACTCCGTCAGGGTTGTCCAATGTCACCAATGTTTTTCCTTCTTGTAATTGAGGCACTCAACAGAATGATCAACCAAGCAGTTGAAACGGGGACCTTCAAAGGACTTAAAGTAGCTCATGGCATCCATGTTTCACATTTATTATTTGTGGATGGCGTCCTCATCCTGGGTGCCGACAACATTGACTACTAGAAAACACTTAAAATTATCCTCACAAATTTCTGTTTAGCAACATGACTCTCCATCAACACTCATAAATCTGGATTTATATCACAAAATTTAGATCCACTATTAAAGAGCTTTCTCATTGATGATTACAAAATACAGGTAGACAGTCTAGACCAGGGGTTAAAGTACCTCGGTTTCTTCTTGAAACCAAACTGTTATAGAATTGGCGACTGGTCGTGGCTCATAAAAAAGATAGAGAAGAAGATTAACAACTGGACATTTCGTTGGCTGTCCCTGGGAGGCAGACTCACTCTAGCAACATTAGTCCTACAAAGTATCTCAGTCTTTTGGCTTAGTCTGGCAAAAGCTCCGAAGTCTATCCTTGTAACACACCCACTATCATAAAAAAAAAATTCGGGGTTAATCTTCCACAATGGGGAATCTCTAGAAACCCTCATTAGCATAGTGCCGATCCTTGGCTCAATATCGGGATTCGAGGTTTTGAGAGTCAAAATTCATTCACCCCATAATTCGCGATTCCCCTGATTCCGGAGTGCTCCTTAAGCATTCGCTCCCTAGGCTAAGCCTGTGATTCACTGTCTTTACGACCATGGTCTTACCTTCTTTCGGGGCTACTCCTATCGGAGTTTTGGGATTTCCGATGTCGTAATTCACGAGTCCTCAAAACTCGCGACTCTCCGATCCCCGATATGCCCCCAATGCATTAGCCCTCTAGGCTATACAATAGCCCATGTGACCATTTACCATGGGGCCACCGCCGTATAACTTCCCATCGGGATTTTGGCGTTTGTGATGACACAAAACACATGTCCACGGGATTTGCGAATTCTCGATTCGCGACGCGCCTTTCTGATCACGCTAGCCCCACTGGTTTAGCCCCTGGTCCACATGACCAACTCTGTGACCACTACCTTATCCCCGTCGGGGCTACGGGGTTTCCATGTCACAGGACCCACGTCCACGGGATTCGCAGTATCCCGATTCCCGACTTCCTCCGGGTGCTTGACGCGCATCCTCCCTACAGCTACGTCCTCCTCCGCTACTGGGCTTAACAGTTGGCTCCCACTCATCGGGGTTTCGCGGTTCGCAATTTCGTAGGGCAAGAGTTCCTTGCATTCGAAAACCCCGATATGTCGAACCCCGACTATGTTAGATCCACTGACACGCGTCCCTCAATGATGGACGGTCCTAATTGTATCGGAAAATCGCGTATCGCGATTTCCTTGTGCACAAATATCTTGTCTCCGGGAACCCCGATTCCCCGATCTCCGACTCTTCGGGATCCTTTGCCACGTGCCCCCGCTGTTTGGACGGCTCAGATCCCATCGGGAAATCACAGACCGCGATTTCCTATTGCAACGGTTCTACACCCCTAATTCTCCGATGAGAGAAATCCCGAAGCCTCCCAGAACGTTGACACGTGTCCTGCCGAGATTAATGGCTATTGGGATTATGATCTAGGATCCGATGATTCAGATCATTCCTCCTACCCACTCCCTTACCAGAGGCTATACTCCGTGCAACTCTTCCCGATCCAACGACTGACGGGTAATGTGAGCCGAGATCTAACGGTCCAGATTCGTTCTTTTGGGTCTTGGGATTTACGATCCCAATTTCTCGTTGCTCACGATGAGAGAGGGCAAGGCATGTAACGCCTGCGTTACTGTCGTCAATCTAATGGTCATGAATGACTATGGTTCACCCGATGAGATCTCATCCGTCGACTTATCACTCCTCACAACACTACTGTCTTGGAACCTTAATAGAATCGTTCCTCCTCATGCAGGATTAATAAGGCCTATGCGTTCGAATCCTTGTTCTGGGTTCTTAGCGAACCTTTCCAAGGAGGAAATATCTGTGAAGAGATTCCTACCGGGGCATTCCCGGAAGCAGGTAAAGGAAGACAGCTTCCCAAGGACGGCTGGGCATGATTTGATTCATCTATCAACATAAGTCGAGCACGGTTTCCTCCGTGTTAAGCATATATCAACTCAATCGTACCAAGCACTACGCGGACATTCTCATACTGAAATCATTGACAAATTCATGGTTCTATGAGCTAACATCTACTTCATATTAACAATTATTGCACAGACAATTCTTTCACAGGAAACATTTACAGTTCCACAAGTCCATGAACCTATGTGACATCATGTAAATTTCCAATGCAATATGAGCAAAACACTTATCAGAAATACTTCGGCAATGGGAGCAACTGCTGAGAGGGGTGCTCGTTTCCACCCAACCGTAGGCGTAGCGACTCCTACTGGATTTACCACTAGCCACCCCCAAGCTGAGACCACGGTGTCCTGAGACCTGCGTCTCTCCGTCTGCCAGTGCCCAGGAGAAAGGATTGCAATTCCTCCTCTCTGCGATCACTCACTCTGCTTAGAAAATTGCCAGAGTTTCCCTCGCGTCCGCCCCCCTTCAATCGTTTCAGCCATACGCCTTATCCTCTCGCGTGGTTGCGTGTGGCACGATTTTCCCTCGCACTGATCAGGCCTGACGTCCCTACGGATGGGCGGTTCACCCTCCCATCCCTCATCAAGACATCTGCCTTGAAGTCTGCGAGCCATTAATTTTCAGGGCCAGCGAGCTGCTTTTGGTTCTCCGGGCCAGTGGAGTCCAAATACGGTATTAAATTCTCAGTGGAAGTTAACGCCACCTTTTCAGGTGCCTTCCACCACCATCGTGGTCTCTTTTCCGCACATCCCCTCTCAGCAGTTCTGCAATAAATTCAAACTGTCATTTACATTCATTGACCTCTTTCTGTAGGTCCATTTACATCACGTATTCATATTTATAAGTTTTGCCATAGTCCGTGGCCAGTTCAATTATATTTACAATCTGGGGGAAATAGGGTGTTACAATTCCCTCCCCCTTAAAAGGAACATCGTCCTCGATGTTCTTAGCTACTAACATGCATTACATATACAGAAGTAAACAAAATCGGATATGTCTGTCTCATGGCATCCTCCATTTCCCATGTAGCCTCATCTGGGCCAAAATGTTTCCACTGCACCTTGACCTGTGCAATGGTTCGATTCCAGAGTGGGGTTTCCTTTCTGTCCAATATGCATTGGGTTTCTGGCATAAATTCTCCCTCTAGTTCCACTTGGATCATAGACCATTCAATTATATGATTAACATCATGTACATATTTCTTCAGTAATGAAACATGGAAAACATTATGTGCTTTTACTGTGGGAGGAAGTGCTAGCTGATAGGCTACAGGTCCCACTCTATCTAGAACCTCAAAGGGTCCATAATACCAGGGTGCCAACTTGGCACAAGCTCCCATTTTCAGGGAACTCCTTCTGGGCTTAATTCTGAGATATACATGGTCTCCCATTTTGATCTCTCTTGGAGTTCTCTTTTGGTTGGCATAACTTTTCTGTCGGTTCTGAGCGACCTTCAGATATTTTTTTTATCTGAGTCACTTGCTGTTCCATTTCTTTCAACATATCGGGTTCAAAAGAAATCTTGTTTACAGGGTTACTCCAGCTGACTGGAGTATTACATGGCCTACCATAGAGGACCTCAAAGGGACTCATCTTTAAGGATGCTTGGTAGCCGTTGTTGTAGGCAAATTCTACCAATGGCAGGTATTCTTCCCATTTTCTTAGTTGATGCATTACATGCATCCTTAACATATCCTCCAATATTTGATTCACTCTTTCTGTTTGTCCGTCAGTTTGAGGGTGATAGGCGGTGCTAAACAACAATTTGGTCTCTAAACTAGCCATCAATGATTTCCAAAAATTGGAAG
>CBVK0100247806.1:0-12106 GCA_900067695.1 Picea abies
TAACTTTTGCATACGATCTCCGTTTTAGGCATGTGATAGCTCATTGGAAAGGTATCATCGAGGAGATTCATTTTGGGGGATCAACCATGCCTTTGGCTATCATTGAGAACCTCGATCTCAAAAAACATTCATTTAGGCCCTCAAAATGGCCCCGAAAGTTAAAACCTGCTAAAAATAGTAAATTGCCAAAATTGCCAGAAGACTGTTTTGAGCCAGTCGGAAAAGGTGGGTGGCCACCGATATCCACCTAGATCATTCGACCTCATCCTTGATCAATGATCGACATATCCTTCAAGACTTCAGTGGTTTCACCCTCTGCTTTCCTCCGAGGTACTCTGTACCTGGAGTTCCATATCTGACGCCACACGTCCACTTTCAGATCAACAGTTGTCCAATGGAGTGAGTCTTCATCTTCCACATGCCTCCTCATAGATCAATGATCCACATTCCTTCCTTTGGATCAACGACCCTTAGATGTTTCGGGCTTTGGTTCTTCAGGATATCCCGAAACAAAACTTCACGAAAACCCCAGAGTACGATTCTCTGAAATTCGCGATATGGTGACACTTGTCCAATCCAGATCAACGACTCCTAGTTGCTTCGACTATTCAGGCTTCGACGATTTCAAACTTTTGTCCTTCGCATTCTCCCAGAGTGCTTTCACCCAAAATACATTGATTTCTTCCACATGTTCTTCTGGATCCAACGGTCTAGATCTTCTTCGTTCCTGTTGACTTCCTTTCGGAGGTTTCTTCCCCCGAACTTCCTGATCTTTCTTCACGTGTCCTCCACAACGAACGGTTTTGATTTACTTCGGCCTTCGGGACTTCGACACTTCAGGAATTTGTCATGCTCCACACTTGCAATTCCCGAAGTGACTTTCTCCAAAGTCTAATATCTTCTGACACACATCTCTCAGAAATAGACGACCTATATCTTCTTCGACCTTTGGGTATTCAGCAATTTTGTATCTTCCCCAACCACAAAATTTTGAAGTGGTTTGCTCTGGAGTTATGGACCTTTTGCCACCTGCCAGCCTTGATGATGGACGGTCCCTAATTACTTTGAGACTTCGGTGAATAAGTTCTCCCATGCACACAAGGGTTAAGTCTCGTGCACTTACCTTTGGATCCAATAGTTGTTGGTCCTTCGTGTTCAGATCCAACGGATGGGATCTGTTCCTCCTCAGTGCTCTCCTTTTCTTTCCTAGGCATAGATCTAATGGGCCAGGCTCCTCCCCACAACATATCTGACGACTGATGTCACTCCTCCTCCTAAGATTTTGACTCCTTCCGACTTGGAAGAGTTTGTGGATATTCAAAGGTTTTGGCCTTTGAACTTTCTCCTACAAACCCGACTATCTTGGGCCTCGACTGCGTCTCTACTAATGCTATCCTTCCTGAGCATTGGGACTTGGAATAAGTCTAACTCTTATGCACTCCTTACTTTATCTCTTCTAAGCTTTTCGATTTACTCAGTCTCCTAAGGGTCTTGGCCCTTATGTTTCCTTTCAAAGGAAAAATTTGTGCCCTCCTGGCAAACTTATGCTCAAAGCACACCTTACTGAGCATTTTCTACAGAGTGTTCAACTACTTTGTGAGTATCTTCCTCTGATACTCTTCTCCCTGAACTCGACAAAGAGTTCTCTCTCTGCACATTTGCACTCACTCAATGCCCACCTGGTAGAGCCCTACAGAGTTCTCAGTGACTCTATCTCTCTTTGAACTCAACATAGATTTCTTCATCTACACTCCTTACACTTCTGCTGATGAAGGTTCAACGTTTCTCTCCTGAGCTTCTCTGAGGTTAACTTACCTCTGTCAACGCACTCCTTGCAAACAATGTGCACTTCTTTCACTCGAAAACTCAAAGAAGAGAAGCAGTGAAACTTATTCAATACCTCATCAGTTCACACATTACTCTGCGATCTAACACCACTTTTGTCATGGTTTTATGATACCTCTACTCCTCTTGAGCTTTTCCACACGACCAAGGTAACATCTTGGCACTCAGGAACGTTCTAAGGTTCGAAATTGGTTCCATCCGAACACCATTTCCACTCAAAACCTTGGGTTCAAAGGCCACTTAGCTGGCCCATCTAGGTTCAGCATTGAAACCATGGGCTCTGATACCATATTGTAACATCCCCGGCCATCAACCCCACTGTCGGGCAATGCTACTATGCAGAACATTCACATACATATATATATATAACATGCATATTTAATGAATTTAAATAGACAATACAAAGTAACCGCAAAATTACTGCTAACATACAGAATTAATGGAAAACAACCATAATTTATACTTGCAACATAATACATGATAACATTTCAAAGACACAGACATGCGTCACATATAAATTAAGTAAAAATATTAATACTTATCTTTAAATTGGAGTAATTCCACCAATTACATGTAGACCTTCCACGTACCTCCTGGCCTTATACCATGCTGCTCATCACGCTCAGTCGTGGGTCACCCCCGAGCTGGGACTAAGATCCACCCAAGGCAAGGGAATCCTAGACTAGGCTGAGGTTACAGGAAAACTACACAATGCAACCTGAAGGATTCTCTCTAGGAGCCTTCTTATACCCACTACCCACAGATTCCCCACATGCCTATTCCACCCCGAAGTATACACCTTCACAAGCATAGTCCGTCAGTTGCCTCACCTCCCTCTTTGGGTATCAACAACAGGTCGGATCAGGAATTATCAGAGCTCCGTAGATGGTGTTGGAATCTCTCTGGGAGAAAACTACTTTCCAACAAACTCTCTCACCTAGAGAGAGCTACTGACAGGCCCGAAAACCTGCCTCTTCTACCACGGGAGTGGCAACCCACTTCTTCAACAGACTCCTCAATGCAGCTCCATCAAGGTGAGGAAAATAGCAACAGTTCATCACCCATTCACATAGGGATGACAGTAGCAATAACAGATGGGCATGGCACTGTAGGCGACAACAACCCATGCTAAAACACAACACGGTTAAGGCGATTACCCAGGTGTCAGGTTCCTCAGAAAACATAGAACAACTCAATAATTTTGGGTTTCAGGATGCATGGTTGTGTCGAGGTTCCACGCAGAGGAAAAATGGTTCAGACGGAGGATGATTCCATGGGTTTTTCCCACTAGTTTCAAGGTGTGAGGCAAGAAAAAACGCAGAGGTCGATAACAAAAATTCCATGGCTTCAGATGGAGGATTGGGAAACTGGCAGAATGAACAACCTTCCCGTGAGGGTTTCCTTCACTGTGCACAGGTATGCAGAAAAAGATGCATAGGCAACATGGTTCAAACGTCCCCGATCCCAGCGAACTCAGCCGAAGAATGACATAATTTAAGAGAGAACCCCCCAACACAGTTGACACTTCATATTTTAACTCCATGCACCCAGGTCAACAATTGTCTTCCTGGAGCTGCATGTGCTCCCTTTTGCATGTGTTGCCTCTCCTAGGACTTATGATAAAAACATGTCTTTCACACAGCTTTGGAATAATAATAAATTATTATTCTCAAGGATTTAAGCCCCTGAGCTTAGCCCCTCTTTCCAACATTTCAACCACCTTTCCCTTACCCACCTTGTGGAAGCTTAGTCCCCCATCACTCTTTCCTCGTGGTCGGTCTACATGCAGTGATGTTTATATTTTATTAATGATCTTCATAATTACATATACAAAATCAGGCTCTTGGCCTTTAACACTTAGGCTCTCCGGCCTAATAAACACATAAGCCCGCCAACTTATCAACACTTGGCTCACCAGCCTATAAAACAGGTTTACAATAGATAATATAATTGGGCTCATCCTTGGGGATATTATAGTATGAAGACACTTCCTCAAAGTTGTTGTGATATACGAAGGTATCATATGTGATTTTATTGGATTTAATAATCATGACTTTAGTCTTATATATATTAACAGTCATACTCATATTGGAGAAAAAATCCTTGAGGATTCTTAGTTGGGTTTCAAGATCATGGGGATTCCTTTCCATAAGAATGATATCATCAACATAAAGAAGAAGATTGGTAACTATAACAGTGAGAGTATGTCCGACACAACCTTGTTTTTCCAAACAATGTTCTAACTTGTCAATGTATATGCCAAAAAGGGTAGGGAACAAAGGACAACCTTGTTTGACTCCAATATTGTAGTTAATCTCTTTTGACCAGTCCTTAGTGTCTTTAAACTTAGAAATAATGTTCTCATACATACTTATTTCAACAACCCTCAAATCGAGAGTCACTTTTATCTCTTCCAACCTATTCCAAATGTTTTTCCCAAAAACCATGTAAAAAGATTTTCTAAAGTCAAAAAAAAAGAAAAAAAGATTGGTTTTAGTATTGTGGAACTCCTCTGCAATGATCCTAAAGGTAAAAAGATCGTCCACAGTAGAATGATATCTCCTAAACCCGACCTAGACTTTAGCTCTTTTACCGTGACTTTCTAGCCAAAGGATAATATTCTTTTCCAAAATAATTCCATAAAGCTTGGCTAAAATCGAGCTAATCATAATGGTCCTATAACTAGAGGGAACATTTCTATCCCCATTTTTGAAAATAGGAACAATGAGGCTTTGTGTCCATGGTTTAGGGAAGCCCTTCTTGACTGCTAAATTGAAGAGACTGTGTATGTGAGGGATAAGGATAGGCCCTTCAATTTTAAAAATTTCAGCTTCGTAGCCTTAAATGTCCTTAGCTTTCCCATTTACAAGCCACTTAACCTTGAACTCTATGTCATCTACAGAAAAAATTGTATCCTTTGTAGGGACAATATGAATGGTGTCCATGACATTAGGGAACTCGCAAATAGTTTTAAGGTAGGAATTCCAGTCCCTTAAAGGAATAATATTATTTTCATTAATATTGCGGTTTATAATTTGGCTCCAGAACTTCTTAGGATCCAACTTAGATAGTTGTGAAAGATGCTTTTTCCTTTTATTGATATAGTACATTTTTTTCCTTTTAATTAGGGATTTGTATGTATTGATCTTATGAAGTTTTAAGGACTTATTAGAAGCATCACTAATGGATTTCTTAGCAATTTTACATTCTTTATCATACCAAGGGTTGGTCATTCTATTATTGTTTTTACAGGACACCTTGGAAGATAATTTGTTAATAGAAGTGGAAAGGGTAGTTGTAACGTTGTTCTTATAAGTTATGAGACATAATTTACTATTTAAATCCTTTAAGAAAATGTCAAATTTACTTTTGTTAAAGTGAAATTGTCTTTGATTATCAAAATTCTCTTCAATGGTGCTCCTATTCATGGAAAAGTTTATAGTAAGGGTTAAAGGTTTATGATCACAGTCGGGCTCATGGTCATTTAAAACGTTAAAAGTTGTTATTTGGTTCGAAACAGGGATATCATATATCACACAATCTATGACACTAATACCTATCCCATGAATACAAGTCACCTGGTTGGAGTTTGGCCACTTCATTACTACATTGCAAATTATTAGGTCTTGAGAGTTGCAGAGCTTGACCAACTCAGTACCAACCAAATTCTCAATTAGGTCTTCAGAGCTTCTTTTGTAGCTATTAGATAAAACAAGGTCCTCATCTAGCCATAAAGGATTATGGTTGGAATTAGTGCTTAAAAGAGTAGCTTGTTTAGTTGCAGTCTTAGCATTAAAGTCTCCTAGCAGGAGGATATTACCTTCATTTTTCAAACTATAAATATCTTGTTCTAAATTATTATAGGGAGAATTTCTATCTAGATTTTTTTTCTTATAAAAAGTAGAATTAATAGGTGCCAAATAACAAATTGCTATATACATCTTCTTAGCATTGGTGTCTAAAATTTCTATCCAAATGTACTGATTGAGAGGGTTGATCTTATGAAGTTGAATGTGAGGAGAAATTCTCTTTCTAATATAACAATCTATGCATCCTATCCCTCTACACTGGAACTTTTTGTTCCATGCCAACCACAAGACAAATCCTTCTATGTGAGGGACCTTAGACTCTTCATGCTCCCAAGTTTCAACTAGACAAATAATATCAACATCACTCGGGATCTATCTTAGCATAGGACCTTTGCGCTATGGAAAACCATGACAGTTCCAAAAAAGGATTCTAAGTGTCCCAAATTCTATTTATTATTATCCTTTTGGTCTCTATCCCTAACAATAGTTTTTTATTTTCTAATTATTGTCCAATTTCTTTCTTTCCTAGCTTCTTTTACCTTTTGAGCTTCCTTTCTTAATTCTACTCGGTCTTTGGTATTGAGGTCTTCATTTATAAATATTACTGACCCTTTTAAGCTCTAAGATTTACCGAGTATGCTATATTTATGGTCATTACAACTTACTTTGAAAGAATCAACCTATATTTGTGATCAATTGTTTTTCCTAGACTTTTAGCTTCTATGAGATAAGTTGTATCAATTTGTGATTTATTATTTAATTCTTCTTTTACTATTCCTAGCGTATCCTCCTCTTGTTGTTATTTTATACCAAAAATTATGAGGTTTGGGGCTCTTTTATTATGCTCAAGGTCCACTTGGATTAGCTTATTCATTTCCTCTTTGATGGGTTTGATATCCAATTTTTTTCCAGATTATTGAGGGTCAAATTATGGGTTAGTTTTTTTTCTAGCTCTTTAATCATATTTGTCAAGTTGTGATTTTCTTTAGTCTCTCCTTCTTGGATTGATTGTTTATGTTTTTCCATTTCTTGAATCATATCCTTCATTGTCTATAATTCACTCTTGAACCCTAAGAAACTATCATATATTTGAGTTTGAATGGTATCTTTGAAGGGTCTAATTTTTTTATCAAGCATTGTCTTTAGCTCTATTTGGAATTTTATATCTTTTTCTTCACTCCTTTTTTCTAATGACTCTAACTCTATTTGGCTTTTGGCATCTCTCTCTTTTCTCTTTTTTTCTAATGATTCCATATAATTGTAAAGGATCTCTAGGGTGATTTTTGGGGGCCCTCCCCTTGATAGGTTGATTTTTTGGAATAGGTGGTTGAGTGCTGATATTGAAAAGAAGAGAAAAAAGTAACAATTATTATTTTGGATTGACTTTAAAAATGAAAAATAATTTTTTTAATTGTTAATAGTGATATTAATTATTATCTCTCAAATCAACTTTTACTTATTAAACTTTAAAAAATAGATTATATATATATATATATTTCACAAGTTAATATATTTTAAATTAAAATTGAATCAAAATAAAAAATGATTCGCATGATTTCACTTGTCCAGCTCATTCGATTGAAGAAGTCATAACTAATTTACCAATACATGCCCAAATGCTCAACTAGTGGAGGGAGGAAGCAAGAACTAAACCATAGAAAAGTATTATGATTCACAAGAGATTATTCTGAAGGAGAAGTATTATCGTCATATAAATTTGAAAAATCTATATTAGACATTTTTAAGTTGTGTTTTAAATGACAAACCATATCTATCATTAGGAAAAACAATTGACATGAAAAAAAAAAATACATAAAAAAAAAAATTTAATAATAATAATGATATAAACATATTAATAAAATTAATTGAAACAATATATAACATAAGATAATATTAATAATCCCATGTAAAGGGAACATTGTAAGATAAATGTTTGCAATAAAATTATTATTAAAATACTAATAATAAAAATATTATGCATACAATATTATATAAAATATAATTAATAAGATTATTATATAAAATATTATTAATAAGATTAAGAACATGCTATCTTATAATAATAATAATCTTAAATTGTAATACTAATCTTATACAATATATTTAGATATTTAAATTCTAATTAGAGTTGTATATGTACCATATGCATGGAGTGAAGTAAAATGTTCTTTTTAATTATATAATTTATCTTGTTAAAACATTAATTATAATTTATATAGAAGATTAGGTTTTTTATAAATAATATTTAATATATTTATTTATATTAAGGTTACTTTTTAATTTTGAAGTATAACTTAAAATGGTTTTTTATTAACAAACTGTTTTTCTTATGTTTTAAGGTATATAAATTATATATGGCATTAACACATCTTTTTATAACTGTAGTGATCCCCATAGGAAATGCTTCAATAATTTATCCAAAATGATTTACGAAAAGGTTACACATGAACAATGCATCATAAGGAATATCTTATAATAATTTCTACCAAATTACATTTTGTATCGAAGATAAGTGTCAATTGAATTTAGCTAGGATAATGTTGGGATGTGAAGTTTTGAAAAATAATTATTATTGTCTTATTCTACAGTTCCAATGAAAACTAAATCAATTTCAATATAAACAAAATCCAGGTAATACCAGGTAATGTTATCCTTGGAATAAGTATGGACAACTTAGAATACTAGTCAGTTTCAGAGTCCATTATATATTGGACTATTTATAATGCAAAAGGCATGTTGTGTGTTAATAAAAATATTCTCCTGTTTTTCATGGATGTAGGCACATTGTTGAACCACGTAAATTTCTTGTTTTTTTTTTTTTATTAATTTTGCATTCATTAAATCTTTTTGTTGTTAATCTAAAATTTCTAATGAATGGTGAAATAATATAACAACTGGTATCAGAGCGTAGGGAAGAAAACGAAAGAGTCGTTGGCAGGTGTTGGCATTATCATTCAGCGAAGACAATTGAGGAACCCACTAACAAAGGATTGACGCTTGCCAACATAAGGAGGCTAAGAAGATATGAAATAGATCCGAGTTGTTTGAATTCCAAGATATGATGGAGAATAAGGAGGATGAGAACATCTGAAATAGACCTGAGTTGTTGAGCCATTATATTTTTCAGTTTGTTAATCGGCGTTGCGTTAAGATACATATCTATGTTGTTGCATGGTCCGATTTGTGGGGTATAAGAGCAAGGATATGTAGATATGTTCTGCATTGGAGATCTGTAAGTATTTGATTGCAAATATTGTAATTTTTATTCGGTCTGTTATTGAAATGTGAGTAAGAAAATTAGCACAAAAGGTTGTAAGAAATGGAGGAGACAGACAAATGAAGAATTGAAAATTTCTCAGGCCAAAACTTTGGAATGTGGAAATTACAACTTAAATCTCTCCTCATTCAGAAGGACCTTTCAATTACATTGGAAGGAAAAACTAAAAATCCAACCATCATGACGGATGAAGGTTGGGGTAAACTATATCAGAAGGTTGTGGCTACGATCATTCTTTCATTATCCAGTGATGTTTTTTTCAATGTATCAACACAAATGATAGCAAAAGGACTTTGGGATAGTCTATCAGAGTTGTATGAGAGACCTTCTGCATCGAACAAGGTATTTTTAATGAAGAAATTGTTTAATTTAAAAATGCAAGAAGGTGGATCTGTCACAAATCACCTAAATGAGTTTAATACTTTGGTTAGTCAGTTGCCTTCAGTAAAAATTATAGTAGAGGACGAGAAAAATGCTATCTTGTTATTTGGTTCATTGCCTGATAGTTGGGAACAAGTTGTTATGGCTATTAGTAACTCAACATCTAGCCAAAGGGCGTGCTAAAATTTGATGATGTTGTAGGAGTTCTTCTCAGTGAGGATATGAAAAGAAAAAATCAAAATAATTCATAAGGTGTTGCTTTAGCTTTAGTAGATTTCAGTAGAGGGAGAACACAACAAGAGGCAAGGATAACCAAAGGAAAAGATCAAAGTCTAATAAGAGATCCCAATCTAGAGGTAGAAAAGGTGTCTATTGGCATTGTGGTAAGGAAGGCCACATTAAGAAAAATGGTTGGACCTTCCAGAACAAAAGGAAGGATGAAAATCAATCTAAAGATAATGAGGTAAATACAACTTCTGAAGAAGAAGGTGATGCTCTGATTTTATCTTCAAGTGATGCTCTTACATATGTTTGGATACTTGACTCAAGAGCATCATTTCATGTGACGTCTTCAAGATATTGTTTAGAAATTACCAAGTAGGTAATTTTGGTCAGGTTTATCTCAATGACGATGAACCTTGCAATACCATTGGAAAATGAGATGTTCTCTTGAAGATGAAGAATGGCAACAATTGGTTGCTGAAACATGTGAGACATGTTCTTCAACTTAGAAGAAATTTGATTTTAGCTCGGCAATTAGATGCTCTTGGATATAATGTTACATTCATTTGGAGCAAGAGCATGGAAGGTAACAAAAGGAGCATTGGTCATAGCAAGAGGAAGAAATTATGTTACATTGTATGTACTAGAGGGTCAGATTGAAGTGGGAACTACAATGGAAATAACATATAGCACAACAAAAATTTGGCATAAAAGGCTCGGACACATGAGCTAAAAGGGACTTGAGATTTTGAAGAACCGACTTCTAGGTTTGAAAGAAATAGATATGGAGTTATGTGAGAATTGCATTTATGGAAAGAATAAGAGGACAAGATTCTCTAAAAAGGAACACAAGATCAATACACGATCATTAGAGCTAGTGCATTCAGATGTCTTCGGCCCCACAATGGTACCATCTATTGGTGGATCGATTTATTTTGTTACTTTTTTGGATGATTGCACTAGGAAGGTTTGGGTTTATATGATGAAAAAGAATTCTGAAGTTTTTGATATATTTAAAACCTTCAAAGCACTTGTTGAAAACCAAACTGGTTATAAGATTAAAATTTTTTAAACTAACAATGAAGGTGAGCATTGTTCGAAAGAATTTGATCAATATTATGCAAAGAATGGTATTCATAGAATCAAGATTGTTCCTCTTACACCACAAGAGAATGATGTTGCAGAAAGGTTAATAGAACCATTATGGAACGAGCTCGAAGCATGCTCTCAAATGTAGGACTAGGAAAAGAGTTTTGGGCGGAAGGAATAAATACATTAGTGTGTCTAATTAATAGAGCACCATCCACTCGGCTTGAATTTGGAATTCTAGAATAAAAATGGTTAGGTAAGAAAATTTCTTATGATCATTTGCGTATGTTTGGATGTGAATCTTTTGTTCATATTCCAAAAGAAAAATGAACTAAGCTTGACATGAAATCTAAAAGATGTATCTTCATTAGATATGGAGAAGAAATATATGGTTACAGGTTGTGGGATCCATTTAGTAAGTGCGTCATACGAAGCAGAGATGTGATATTTAATGAAAATGTGATACCAATATTAAAAGAAGAAGGAAAATAATCTAAGGAATATATTCCATTAGAAGATATCACGAATGGTAGTGATATGTTTAAACAAAAGGTGAATGTAAACCAACCACAACCACCAGTGAAAATTCAAACACATGACCAACCACAAGATTTTCAGGATACTGAATAATATATTCATCCAGTGAGTAATGCACAAGAGTTGATTCCTTCAGTTAGGAGGTCCACTAGAGAGTGTAGGCCTTAAACCAAGTATAAATATTTTATTCAATATTTATTACTTTCTGATGAATCTGAACTTACTACATTTGAAGAAGCATGTGTAGATAAAGATACCGATAAATCTATGGAAGCCATGAAAGATGAGATGGAATCTCTTAAAGGAAATCCCACATGGGATTTAGTTACCCTTCCATCCAATCGAAAATCATTGCAAAACAAGTGGGTGTATAGGTTAAAGGAAGAAGCATGTGGAAATAAGAGATTTAAAGCCAAATTACTGGTCAAGGGATATGCTCAAGAAAAGTGTTTTGATTTTATAGAGATATTTTCACCAATTGTGAAAATGACCTTTATTAGTGTAGTGTTGGGTTTAGAAGTTGTTCATGATTTAGAATTGGAACAACTTGATGTCAAGACAACTTTTCTTCATGGTGACTTGGAAGAAGAATTGTAGATGAAGAAACTAGAAGGTTTTGAGGAAAAAGGTAAAGAAACACTAGTTTGCAAACTAAATCGCAGTTTATATGGGCTGAAACAAGCACCTAGACAATGGTATCTGAAATTTGATTCTTTCATGCCTGAACAAAAATTTATCAAGATCGGAAGCAAATTGTGCAAAAGCTTCCAACTCTGCAAATTTAGCTAACTCTAATTTCAATTTTCTAGCTACCTTTTTCATAGCTTTTATCTGAGCCATGGATCCTACTCTACATACAAAAATACCCACATTAATAGCAGGTTGGATTCCGGCATTGAATAGATCGGTCGATGAAAATATTTGTCCATCGGTAATGGAAATTGCA
>CBVK0100247807.1:0-15672 GCA_900067695.1 Picea abies
GGGGTGCACCACTTAGTGGAGAGTGGGGTCCAGCCCAAAGGTGGCAGCCCCAATCTCAGCCATTGAGGCCCAAGGTTGGGCACACATCTCAAGGCAATTGGTGGCTGATTGAAGGATAAAAGAAGGGGCTGAGGGTGAAGATGACACATTCCTCATTTGTGAGTTGAACAAGTGAGCTGAAGGAGGGAGCTGGAGCTGAGGAAAGTGACTGTGTTTTGCTGAGGAGTTTGAGTAGAACAGAGCAGCCAACTTCAGGGGTGCTTGAGGGCTATTTGAGGAGAGCAAGGGCAGCAAGGAGCTGGCAGAACTTGCTGAGAGAGGGCAGTGGTATACTATTCATCTTCTTAGGGCCGTACATGTTGTTCAATAGGCTGTACATGGCCGTACTATACAGCAACTGGTACAACAGAGATTTCTGGGCTGTTCAGAGGCCCATAAGGGTGCACTAAGGCAACCATACAACACCCATAAGTAGCCTGGACAGCTGGGCCGTACAGTGGCCTGTTAGACTGAGTTTTGGAGGGCCGTACAGCTCCCAGAACAGGGCAGAATTGGTGTTGTAAGCATTTNNNGAGGGCCGTACAGCTCCCAGAACAGGGCAGAATTGGTGTTGTAAGCATTTCTGAAGTTGCTGTTATAGTTTTCTGAGTTTTCCTGTGTGTAAATGGTGCTGTAAAACTTGCTCAAGAAGCTTAATAAAACCCCTCCTTTGTTGGTTTTCCCCACACTGGGGTTTCCACGGAATATCTGGCGTCCTTGTATAATTTGTGTGCTTGGTTCTGTATGCTTCTGCTGTCTAAATTCTGTTTTATATCTCAGCGGTAGGTTAACTGCATATTTTAGATTTTATATCAGCATTTATAGTTTCTGGTAAAGTTAAATTATTGGTAGTAATTTCAGTGACTGAGATATAGGGAAAATTCAACACTATGCACTTTATATTATACTCACTACAATATACTCATATATCACGACATGATCATATTTGTACACTATTATATTAGGTATTTATAGAGTCTCCTAGGGTTAAAATTATCAAATACATACTTCGGTGAGTGATAATTTTTGACCAAGTCACCTATGAAATATTGACAATGATATAGGTTAAATTTTAAGATATAAAGTACAAAAACATAAACACAAATATAATACATAGTCGAACTAAATCCACTAGGAACTTAGGGACTAAGTTTCATCAAAATTTCTTCCCGCTTGGTTACTTAGAAGACAAGTACAAGCAATGGCAATTGCTATAGTAGAAGCTTGGTCAATCCACACCCAAGTATATGTCTGAGTTCCATAGCATGTCCATTTCTTTGGACATCCACGACCTTGAGAAGCTGAAGAAGTACAAAGAGGGTTTGCAAAGATTTATTCAAAATGATTTTGAGTTTCTTATGATCAATACTCTTGGAGATGCATACTGCCTCACTGCCAAATTAGAGGAGAAATACAAAGCTTAAAGCAATTGGCGATAGTCATAGAACACACTTGGCATTCTTGTTTTCAAAAGCCTTTAAGACTGCAGGCCATTACAACCTTTTGCATGGCTTGATACGAGGCCTTTGAAGCCCCCACAACGTTAGAAATGGTGATAGAACTAGTGAAGAGTGAAAAATTGTACTCAAGCATCAACACCAACATCGATAGATACAATAAGCACATGATGCACTTGCGAGACAATGCAAATTGAGTACTTGGAGCTGCAAGTGTTGGGATCCTCCCTAGGGGTGTAATGGGGGGCCAAAGGGCCCATAGTAGAGTAATAATAGTGGCCATTCAATATAAGGTGGACAAGGGCCACTATATTATTAAATAAGTTCCACTATGGTAGTTAGTATTGAATAAATGTTATGGGCCCTCATTGAATAAGGTCCACTAGGTAGTTAGGAGGTTGTTATGATTAGGGTTCTCTTGATTAATTATAAATAAGGATGGAGTCCTCCCTATGAGATGTGTGGAAGAGTATTGTAATTGGAGCTTAGCTCATTAGGAGGTTGCCCCCTCGAAGAGGCAAGTGAACACGAGTGGATTCCTTCCATAAAAGGATCAATTGTAAGGTGTTGCCCTACCTTAAGGGTTTATGTTAATAAAGTGTGGAGAATTTCTATCTTGTCCTTTTATTTAATAATATAGTGGACCTTGTCCAACTTACATTGAATGGTCTCCACTATAATTACTCTACTATGGACCTTTCGATCCCCCATTACACCCCTAGGGAGGATCCCAACAGCAAGCCACTAAGTAGTGTGACTGTCATAAGTCTGCAATGCATTTCACCAACCAGTGTTGGGCTCTTAAAAAGTCTCATTGCACAAACAACTCTAGATGATTGCCAAGCAACACTCCCTATTGAAACTTATCCTCTTACTTTCTTGTATGCAAATACACATCCACAAATTGATGCACCAACAGACATTTTGGAAGAGAGAGAACCTCTTCCACACCAGATGCTGGACTTGATGGCTAACCCTTGCATGTCATCAGCGACAAGGGTAGTTACAAGAATATCATTGCAACAACATAGATCTTGGTCACAATTTCCCTTCTGTAGCCTTCACTTACTTGACTGGTTGCAACAAGGCCACAAATGTGTTATTCGACAGCGTACATTCTAGCACAGAATTTATTTGATAGAAGATTATCTCACTTGTGATGTGGCTCCCCTTGCGACCTGTGATGTCCTACTTGGCTATCTATACATCTTTGGCAGATTCGGAATCTACAAATCTATATCTCAATGCTAGATTCTTAAAATCAATAATGTCATGTAAAGTATCCTAGAATAGCTTCATGCTTCCAAAGATGAGTGTTTTGCTTCTATCAGCAGAGAAATACTACAAACTTGTGTCGCACTCACAAAAGTTTGTTCTCCTTATGACTTGGCTTGAACCCAAGGAGAAGAAGATTGTCACCACTTGTCACCACTTCACAGAAGTCCTTTGTCAACAACCCTTCCTAGCAGAATAAGCTTGACACATTGCTACAACACTACAGCAGTATCTTTGAAGAGTCTACAGGTGTCTCCATTGACTACTCCGTTCGACATCACATACTACTTTGTACTGGGGTCTCCCCTGCCTAACAAACTTCTCTATTGAAGGTAGATATGGGAGAATGATGAATTTAGGAGGCAATTACAGGGGCAAATCAATTGTTAGGAGCCTAAATTGAAAATTGATCTTATGACTAAAATCTGATATGAATGTTGCTGTTATTTGGAGCTCTGATATCACAGTTACAAACCCAAATTTGATGAAAATAGATGAAACTGGTTTGTTAGGGTCCCTGCTGTTATGGTTCCCAGGAACTACACTAACAATGGTCCGAAAGACTGTAACAGCTTCTCTAGTACAGATGAAACTACTAAGATAACAACAATGAATTTGCAAAGATACCCTAGCATTCTAACAACAGTAAGTACAAAAAGTAATGACAGGCATTGTTCTAGAAACTAAAGCAAAAACAACCTTCAAAACCGAACCACAGATTAAAGAGCAAACCAAAAATATTTAAATATCAGTCAAATCTTAGAAATATTGTACATAGTCCAGAAAACTTTGCTGATAAGGCATGGGCACCAATATTTTCTTTCCATATTCAAAAGAAGATAGATGCGATTGAGAGTTCAGATCTGGTATTTGCTGTTCGAATTTTCAGCAGTATGTGTTTGTAGATTAGCATATGTAGATTTGCTGTTTTGGTTGAAGCTTTCAAGTTTTAAGCCACCTAGTACTTAGGTTATTCTTTAACTGCAAAATCTGCTCACCATGATCTGAAATTTAACATCGTATAATGGCATGTTTACTGAAACTTTCTTGGAATCTGTGTATGGACAGTACTGCAACCTCTGAGAGGGAATTGTTGGAGGGTTTCAGGGGTGGGATGCTTGAGCTTTAGTGAATGAAGCAGATCCAAACCTGTGAAGGGTTGTAGGGTGTGATGCCTGTTATCGCACAGATTATAGTTTGGGCAAAGCCCAACCCAAACCACAAGTGTGGGACACAACTGGGAACACCTATCATTGTCACCTCAATAGATGTTCCCCTTGTTTTAGTGAAGGATAAATCCAACACAAGGGAGTCTTCCCGGGTGACCCTAGGGGGATGCGATGGAAGATGGAAAGTGATTGAAAAATGCCCCTATAGGTCAAAGTCAAGGATGGAAAAGAGGCTTGAGAAACCATTTAGCATAACTGTGTAACAAAATAACAACCCTATCTTGTTGAAGGAAGGCAAAAGTGTTTTGTCGAAGAAGAAGAAGGCCCCTTTTTGTTTATTTTTTGTAGCTTCGGGAGGTATTCCAAGGTGCCAGGCATGTGAGAATTTTCGTTGGCACCAGTTTTGACTTTTATTTCAGTGAAATCGGCCTAGAAATGAGGCTAGGGCCTCATGGGCATGTTGATGGGTTTTGTGTGGGGGTGCCACACCCACAAAGAGGATTAAAATATTCTAATTAATTGTTGAGTTTAGGAAGGGCTCCTAAAATCACTCATTGGACTCCTATATAAAGGAGAGATGTCATTGTGACATTATATAAGTGTGTAAGAATGGATTTGGCATAAGTGACTATGCAATTGTGTCAATGAGGATTGGTGATATGGGCAAAGGGAAAGTCTACAAGGTGGCGAATCTAGCCCTGAAGAGAGAGGCGAAGAAGGTCACACGTGGAGCGATTTTTCCATACAATACACGGTTTGCAGGAAGACAAAGAGCATAGATACGTGGTTTGAAAGGACAAATAATGTATAGGGTATACATGATTTGTAGTGGAGAAAAAAATGTATGTCCGTAGGTTTATAGTAAGGTTAATTGCGTAACTTATTTTTTTGGGCAAGTATTAATCCATATAGGATTACTAGTGATGTCAGTATGTCGTACATGTGGTCTACAACATATTCGTGGGAAGAGGATATTTCCAAAATATTCTTGAGGTTTGGTCTTTTGATTTGTATGGATATTTAAAGAAAAAAGTTGTGCTCATATTTGGTGACATTGTATTGGCTGAGAGGATTGTTTTTGTCCTCGGTCTTTGTGACATTGAGAGGACTAGTTTTTATCCTCATATTTGAAGGATTGGATAAAGTTACAAAACATAATTATTGTGTCTCTTTTGTATTGATTATTCATATCTGATCTTGTTTTTCCCCTACATATGGTTCAGTCAATAATTTAGGTGTAAAGTTGTTCAATGATAGTTAGATCACTAGGAAGCAATTTTCATATTTGAAATTAGTCACATAGAGTTGGATGTGAAAATTGATATGGTTTCAAAGCTTGGGATTTTAAAAGAAGGGGATCATCTTGAGACACTTTGTTGGATACAACATTGGAAGAGTGTTGTACTTGTTCTTGTTCTTGTTTCAGGAAGATCAAGATGGTGAATACATTGAAGCTTGATGATAGGTTGGAAGGGGAAACCAACTTTCGGGCTTGAAAGGAAAGGGTTATCCTTTTGTTGGAAGAAAATGAACTCAAGGACTATGTTGAGGATGTGGTTCCTAGGCCGACCGATCTAGTAGATCTAGAATTCCACAAGAAGAGGGAAATGTAGGACAAGCAGGTATTTCTAGAGTCCGTGAAGGACCACTTGATTCTTCACATTGTTGAGAACAAAACTTCCAAGCATATGTATGATGATTTTGTGGGCCTTTACCAAAACAAGAATATTTTTGGTATTCTACACTTGGAGCATTAGCTTCATATTGTCAGGATGTCCAGTGGAGACACAATTTTCAGTTATCTTATGAAGGTTACTCAGATCTGAGATCAACTCATAACTATTGGTGATATAGTGCAAGATGTTGAGTTGGTGAATGTAGCATTGAGATGTCTTCGCAGGTCCTAGGAGCCATTTGTGCAGGGGATCTATGCACGAGACAAGTTTCCAGACTTTGATATACTATGGATAGATTGCATCCAGGAGGAGGCCCGGTGAATATCTAGAGATGATATGTATGGTGTGGTAAAGAGTAGAAATGATGAGAAAAATCCCCTTGCATTCTGCACTAGGAAGGGTAGAAGGGGTTCTACATACAAAAGAGGCCTATCAGGGAGAATGGATTCTCCTGAGAGGGAAGAAAATCTAGAGCTGAGACGAAAAAAGGATCTTAGTAAGATTAGATGTTTTGAGTGTCATGATTTTGGGCACTATGATTCACAGTGTCCACACCAAAGGGGAAGAGGTAGAAGGAAGCATGCATAAGAAACATAGGTTGATGAGGTTGCAGACAGGTTGTAGAGAGAGATCTGGTTGGTCTCCTCCCTTTCAGGCACTATCTCCATCATGGAAAGATGGTTGGTGGATAACAAAGAATATTTCCATATGATAGGTGCTAGTGATTTATTTGACACTCTCAAAAATACTGGCTCAAACTTATGTGTGCAACTTGGTATGGGATCCAAGAATTTAGTACGAGGATCCAATACAGTATTTTTTTGATTGGAGTTGGGAGAGATATTGATGGTGTCAAAATGTGTTTTGGGTTCCAAAAATCAGGAGGAGTGTCCTCTCAGTATCGAAGATTGAGAGGAAGGGATATCATATATTGTTTCGAGATGGAAAGGTACTTCTTTTTCCCAGATGGTCTAGCTTCATATCAATAGTGGTTCTTGGAGTTAGGGAGGAAAACCTATGTAGGCTGAGGGGCCAGCCTATGAGTGTTTTGTCTAGTAGGAGTAGAGAGACATATGAGGAGGATCAAGTGGCTCCATGAGTAGTGAGGCAGGTGGCCCCACCAGTATTACCGACTCAAAGGGACCTATAGTTCAGAGTGATTCAACCCTCAGGATCCAAGAAGGATCAGCAGCCTCTTTGGAATATGTAGAGGACAATGGATAGGGAGAAGATGGCACTAGAGGTTCTGCAGACTCAGAGGGAGTCAAGTATTAGAAGGAGCATGCAATATTAGAGTGAGCCTGGTCTCAGGGAGAGTCAGTTGGCTCAGAGGGAGAGATGGTCATCCAGAGGGAGTTCCCCCTCAGATTTAGGTGGGAGATTCAGGTGGAGTTCCCTAGATTGAGCCCTAGTTGAAATTGTAAATATGTTTTATAAGCTAGTGAGCCAAGTGATTATAAGCTAGGAGGATTATGTGATGATTAGGCCGGGGATATTAGATGCTAAAATCCAATGAGACTATTTTTGTATATGTAAACACTCATATCATTAATATAATACATCATTGAGTGTACATCGACCACAATAAAAATGTATGGGGGAATAAACTCCACTAGGAAGGGAAAGGGAGGGGCTAAAATACTAGAAAAGGGGTTAAGATAGAGGGCTTATCTCGAAGGGAATATTATATTATTATTCCAAAAGACTAAGGCAAGGATAAATATCATATTATCCTAAGTTATTATGTGAAGGGGAATGACCTACAAGTGGAGAGGAATGAGCTCCTGGAGGGCCATGTTTCAATAAGGGAACATGCAATTATATGTGGGGAAAATCGGTTCATTGGGGAGGATTCTCTCTAGTCACCCTAGCATTTTCAAGATTTACCAGTCTGCCTTCATTTCACGGGAGACCTCCATCATTTGACCTCAAAAACCTAGAAGCTATAAATAGTACTTCCCTATCACGGGTAGCGTATCCGTACGGTACCCAAGCCAGTATTGTTCCTTAACTGATCCATGTTGCTGCCATCACCTGTTCCATACCGTTTTCTATTGCTGCCTTCACTTGAGCTTGCAACTGGTTGACTTAAGCATTGAACTGAAGAAACAAGTTGTCAGTCACGTGGGATTGAAGGAGTGGGTTGTTAGGCCCGCGGATTAAAGAGGTGGGTTGTCAGGGCCATGAGAAACTATCTCCAGGTGAGAAATTTTTTGGTAAAGTAATTTCCTGAGGGAGCCCAACTGCACCTATAGTGCTTTGAGAATTCATGTCCGACCTATTGCTAAATCCATGGAAGGGAAGTCAAGAAGTCGAAGGATTGTTGAGAAGAGAAGGGGCACAATTCCTAGGGTAGGATAGACATGTGGGGAATGAAAGACTATAGGATGTTAGTTTGAGTTGGCTCCTGGAATGAGATCCTTCTTGTTGTCTGATTTATATCATCCTAGATAGGAATCCCTTTACTCAGGTGGAGTTTAATCCCATATTGAGGGTGACATTGCTAAAAGTTATGAGTAGTGTGGTATAAGGATGGGAGGATCGTTGAAGGTATGAACGCAGTTGGTGGTCTTCTATAAAACATAGGTATCAATTGTGTGTTAATTTACATGTTGTGTATTTATACATGTGTTATATTTATGGGTATCGCCTGTGTATGTTGCATGTATAGGTTTACTGTTATTTTCACATGAATCTGTATATTGGAATAATGCATTTGTCTGTTTAAAGTTATGCATATATACATATGGAATTATTGTTTTTATGGAGTGGCATGGCCCCGTCCTGGGTGGTCTGGGGATGTTACAGTTTATGAAGTTCTGCAAGAGTTTCTGTGTGGCATAGCCCAACAGGCATAAGGTTGGGTGTGTTACAATATGGTATTAGAGCTCCGGTTTTCAACACTGATCTTGGATGGGCCGTTTAAGTGGAAATTGAAGAAAATTTTAAGTGAGAATTGTTTTCGAAATAGGTAAAATTCAAGTTTCAGAACATCCATGAGTGCCAAGAGGGCGTTGAGAGCAAGCCTTAACTATGTTTGAAAGGTAAAGAGGTGTAGAATTTCGGGAAACCACTGTGTCCATAGGATCTATACAAGAAGGGACCGAATCCGTCACATATGTCATATCTGGGAAAGGAGCATGGTGGTTAACCCCTCCAATCCTTCAAACTTCATTGCTTCGACAATTTTTAAATATTTGATAGAAAGGAGGCAAAAGCCTTGAAGCTCCAAATTCCCAGAGTAAATATACACTGTAGATCATTTGGGTGAAGGTGAGCCATTAGATCCCTAAGTGGTTTAGCAGTTCGGCACTCCAGGGAAATTTGTTTGTGGTTGCGGGGAGGGAAGAGTTTCCCGAAGTCCCACAGCTCTGGTGAAAACTTGTTTGGGAGTTATATAGTATGTTGGTGTGAAATATTCTGAATCCCAAAGTGCCAAAGTCACAAAGTGTCGAAGTGACATGGCTTGCTGACATCACCTAGGGTGACATGGACCCACTTGATGCTTGCCACATGTCATCCTGTTCCGTGTTTTTCACAGATTGGTGGCACCAATTGGAG
This sequence comes from Picea abies, assembly GCA_900067695.1. Lineage (NCBI taxonomy): Eukaryota > Viridiplantae > Streptophyta > Pinopsida > Pinales > Pinaceae > Picea > Picea abies. The sequence goes on from CBVK0100247807.1 coordinate 9,178, forward strand.
CTTGACACGTGTCACTCATAGATTGGGCCATGTTTCCTCTCCATATTTTCACCACGTATCATCCCTGGTGTGTAGTTGTTGATACGACTCCAGAAGTTCATATATTCAACACCCAGGGATATGGGAGTATGTTGTTGCAAGATCTTTTGAAGCCTCGAAGCTATGAAGAAGGGTTTGTTCGAAATTTCACCAGTTTGGAATTCAGTGAAAATGAAGTGTGATGAAGGTGAAACCTTTGAAGCCCAAATTTTTGGACCCCTGAAGTCTCGAAGCTCCAAATAATCACATATTATCCAAGCATTTGGTCATAGCCATTGGTCATATGAGACTTTGGTCGAAATAAAAGAGGGCTAGTGCTGAATTGTTGTTTTCAAAGAAAAAAAAGGGGCTTAGAAAAGGAGTTTGTGGAGTTCTGATTTGTACGGACCTACATATAAAGAAGCAAAAAGGACCTGTGAACCTGAAGAAAGGATCCAATACGAGTCCAAGAGCCAATTCGACAATGAAGAAGAAGAATAGTTGTACAGAGATTACCTCCCCAAGAAGGACAATTTTCAAATATTCATAACTTTCTACTCAAGACTCATAATTGAGCAAGGGAGTAGTCATTGGAAATATATTGGACAGTAGAATATAATTGTTCACCCAAAAAATTGAGATAAATAGTGAATTTCTCAAAAAATTAGAAGAAAGAAGTCTAATATATTATTGAACCAGAATGGTTCATATTTTCAAGAAATTGTTGAGACAGTTAGCCTGACAAAGTTCTATTGGCTACACATTTTGCAGAGTTAACAACAACTAGATCAGATCAGGATCACCAGAGAGTGTAGAGGAATGGAAAATAAAGAGGGGTATTACATCCAGGAAGATGAGATTAGAGGAATGGATGTCCATATGGGTATTGAAGGAACAAACTCAAATGGACATGGAGAAGGAACGAAAGGAAACATGAATAGGGTAGAGACCATTAAAAATTTGCAAAAGGATGTCCAAAGTAAAAAATATGATAAGGAAAGGATTATGAAAGACAAGGAGAAGTAGGAGGACTTCAACCAAAATTTAATGCATAGCTCAAAATAATTGAAAAGAAATTGGATAAGGAGAATGGCTCAAGAAAATCAGGAAGTCACAAGTCTCCTGATGAGAAAGGTAGAACAAGAAGTGATAGCAGACATTTCCATTGCTCCCCAAGGAATTCCTCTAAGAGATCACATAGTAGCTCAAGTCCATCCCGCATTAGGAAGCATCAAAATAGGTCTAGGGTGGATGATCTACGAGGAGAAATGAACAAAATCAAACCTCCTACATTTGATGGTCAGCACAAGAAGGATGAAGATGCATAAACATGGCTGCTAGGCATGAGAAAATAGTTTCAATTGCATAATTACTCTTCACACGCAGAAGGAAGAATTGCCATCTATCAACTCAAGGGAAAGGCATCCATGTGGTGGGACCAACTTTTTTAGGTGCAACACATTAAAAAGAAAAAATTTACTTGGAAGGAATTCAAGAAGCATTTTCAAAAGAAATACTTGACTAAGAGATATTCTGACAAGAAAATAAAGGATTTCTTGGAACTCAAGCTAGGGAGTATGACCATAGATGAATATGAAAGAAGGTTTTTAGAAATGTTAAAGTATGTCTCCTTCATAAAGGATGATATAATTAAGATTCAAAGGTATTTGAGTGGGCTTCCATCATTCATCAGTGACAATATACAATATGATGATCCCAAAACTTTGGAAGAGACCCTAAGGCGAGCTAAATGCCTATATGATCAGTATAAAGGAAAGACAACTTTCCAAAAAGTTTGGGAAGACAAGATGGAGTACAAGATGGAACAGAGGAAGAAGGGGAATAAGACACCATTCTTCAGAAATAGTCCTTAGAGACAACCAACTTCTAGAGAACCCATAACGATTGAGACAGGAGGGAAAAGGCCAAGGAAACCACCTATCCAATGTTGGGGTTGTAAGGGAGATCATAAGTATAGAGATTGTCCTCATAGAAGTGAAAAAGTGAGAATTGTTCACAATGTACATCAAGATGAAACAGTGGAGGACATGGTAAAAAATGTACCAAGGATCTATGAAACCTTGGACAACAAGCAAGTTGAGTTTCAGTCACATATGATTGAAGTGGAAGGTATGATCAACAACCAAACCATTGCAATTTTAATTGATTCGGGAGATATTCATAGTTATATATATATCCTAAGATGGTGGAAATATTTCATTTTCCAAGAAGCAAGCATGGAAAATCTTGGTTGGTGCAGCTAGCCACGAGATCCAGAAGAAAAGTTAATGAGATGGTTAATTCTTGCCTAGTGGACATGAAGGGAATGAGCACTAGGGAAGATTTGAACATCTTGCCTTTAGGTTCCTATGACTGTCTAATTGGTATGGATTGGTTGGAAAAACACCATGCTATCCTAGACTATTATAATAAATCGTTTACTTTTTGGGACGAGGAAGGGAACCTAAGGACAGTGCAGGGAATTCCCAGGGTCATAACTGCCAAAGAAATTTCAGCATTGCAGCTGAAGAAATGTTACAGAAAAGGGTGTCAAATATTTACAACGCATATGGAAGAGATACCCAAGGATAGAGTGTCAAATATTGAAGATTATACACTCCTAAAAGATTTTGAGGATGTATTTAAAAAAATACTAGGATTACCTCCTAAAAGAGATATTGATTTCTCCATCAATTTGATGCCTGGAGCAGCTCCAGTATCCAAGACCCTGTACAAGACGAGTACACCAGAATTAAAGGAGTTGCAAATGAAACTTGAACATATTCTGAAGAAGGGGAGTATACGCCCAAGTGTGTCACCTTGGGGTGCCCCAATATTATTTGTGAAGAAGAAATATGGAACATTGAGACTTTGTATTGACTTCAGGCAGTTGAACAAAGTAACTGTAAAGAATAAGTATCATTTTCCAAGTATCGATCACCTCTTTGATTAGTTGAAGAATGGAAAATATTATCCAAGATTGATCTCAAGTCAAGTTATCATCAGGTAAGAATTAAATATGAATACATCAACAATACTACTTTCAGAACAAGGTATGGTCATTATGAATTTGCAGTGGTGCCATTTGGGTTATCAAATGCACCAATTATTTTCATGTGTTTATTGAATGGAATTTTTACAGAATACTTAGATAAGTTTGTCCTTGTATTTTTGGATGACATTCTTATATATTCTAAGTTGGAAGAAGAGAATGAGAAACACTTAAGGTTGGTACTCCAAGTATTAAGGGAGCATCAGTTATATGCCAAATTGAGCAAGTGCTCATTTTATCAGAATCAAATTCATTATTTGGGGCATATCATATCCGAGGAAGGGATAGCAATTGATCCTGAAAATATTAAGGCCATTAGACGATGGTAATCACCTAAGAATGTGATAAAATTCATATCCTTCATGGGCCTTACAGGCTACTATAGAAGATTTATTGCAGGGTTCTGAAAAATTGCACACCTGATCACTTCCTTGCAAAAGAAGGGAGTGAAGTTTCAATGGACATTGGACTATGAAAAGAGTTTCTAACACTTGAAGCAATTATTGACCAGTGCTCCAATTATAAAGATTGTTGATCCAAATGAAGACTTCATTGCATGCATAGATGCATGTAAATAAGGACTTGGTGGAGTCCTTAGTAAGAATGGGTTTGTTGTATGTTATGAATCAAGGAAGTTGAAGGAGAATGAAAGGAATTATGCTACTCATGATTTGGAGTTGGCAACTATTATCACATGGAATTGATTGGGTCAATTCAACCTTAGGTTTTTTATTTTTATCTTTAGTGTTGTTTAGTTTTTACTTTTGTCCTCTATGCATTTTATTCATCTTGTTTGAATATATTTTATTTTTTTTATGGATTCTTGAAGCAGTAGATGATTTTCTATAAACTTCCCTATCTATCATTGTTTACCGTTCAAACACATTTAAATTCTTTTTGCAGAGATGATCTTTGCTTAGTGAATATTCATCTTTATGTTAAATAATTTATTCTTCTCTTCATCATTAAACAAATCCTTTGTCTGATAGGAAGATTAAATTCATTCAATGAGCAGAGTGTTTACGACTCCATTTCCCAATGGTCCATCACTGATCTGAAGTAACATCTATTGTATTTTATTTTCTTTCAAGTCTTGTTGATCCCTGATTTTAAATCTAACATGTTACCAAGATTACTCCCATTTGCAGTCTGGGGGTGACTATTGGAGAGCTGAAAACAACCATAGTGCATGCATTGAAGAAGTGGAGGCATTGCCTCATGGGGAAAAGGTTCGAGCTAAGGAAAGACCGTCATGGTCTGAAATATTTATTCGAACAACCAACTCTAAATACCAGGAAAATAAGGTGGTTAGAGTTTCTCAGTGAATATGACTTTGATATAAAGAATATCAAAGGGAAAGAGAAAAAGGTGGCTAATGCACTCAGTAGAAGAGTACATGAGTTGCATGCTATAGCCATCAACATGTACCAATGTGATTTGAAAGACATAATCTTAGAGGTTGCAAAATCAGATTTGCAATATATGGAAGTAATGGAAAAATTACAACAAGATATTTTGCAGAATAAAATTGGGGATTACAAGCTGGGAAATGATGGAATTATCATGTACATAAACAAAATTTATGTACCCAATTCCCAAGAATTTAAAAATATGATATTGAGGGAAATGCATAACGTACCTTATGTTGGACACCTAGAGTATCAAAAAACTATTACAGTGGTCAAGAAACAATGTTATTGGTCAGGCATGAAGAAATAAGTCGTTGAGTACATTGCCAAATGTTTGGAGTGTCAAAAATTCAAGGTTGAGCATAGACACCCACTTGAGTTGCTACAACCATTACCCATCCCTGAGTGGAAATGAGAAGTGGTAACAATGGACTTCATCACCAAAATTCCAAGAACAAACAAGTAACATGATTCTATCATGGTAGTGGTGGAAAATCTCACTAAAGCTTCCCATTTCATTCCAGTGAAGCTCACTCATAAGGCAACTAACGTTGCTGATATTTATATGAGGAAAATTTCCTGATTGCATGGTATACCCAAGACAATTGTGTCCGACAGAGATCCAAAGTTTACATTGAAATGATGGAAAAGATTATTTAAAGGATTTGGAACAAATTTAAATTTCAACACAACTTATCATCCAAAATATGATGGGAAAACATAGAGGGTGAATCAAGTGATTGAGGATATGTTGAGGATGTATGTGATGGATAATCCATAAAAATGTGAAGACTACCTACACTGGGTAGATTTTTCTTATAAAAATGGGTACCAAGCATCTCTAAAGATGAGCCCATTTGCGACACTTTATGGCAGAAGGTGTAACAAACCAGTGAGCTGGGACAACCCAACAGATAGAGCAGTGTTTGGACCCGATTTACTTAGATAAATGGAAGGGAAAATGTAAAAAATAAAGCAGAATTTAAAGGTTGCTCAAGACAGGTAGAAAAGCTATGCTGAGAAGTGAAGAATTCACAAGGAATTTAAAGTGGGTGATCATTTTTTCTTGAAAGTGAAGGTCAACAAAAGTTCTTTGAAGTTGGGAAATTTTTCAAAGTTGACAGCTTGTTATTGAGGGTCATTTGAAATCCTGGAGAGGATTGGGCCTGTAGCATATATGCTTGCATTACCTGCATAAATGTATATTCATAATGTATTCCATGTATCATTGCTCAAAAAATATATACCTAATGCTAATCATGTTATTGATTGGAATGTGATTCAGGTGGAGCAAGAAGGTGCTTTTCAAATGCATCCGGTGTGCATACTGGACTAGAAGATCAAGCAAATCTAGAATCAATCCATAGAGCTAGTAAAGGTCCAATAGACCTTGTACGATCCCGAGGATGCAACTTGGGAGCAAGAGGATGCTATGCAGGCAGAATACCCGCATCTTTTTGAAGATTTTTGAAATTTTGGTAATAAATGTGTGTGTGAGTGTGTGTGTGTGTCTATATATTACACTGAGGAAATTGAAAAAATAAGAGGAGGGGAATGTAATACCCCTAGACCAAGCCCCAATTGAAATTGTAAATATGTTTTATAGGCTAGTGAGCCAAGTGATTATAATTTAGGAGGCTTATGTGATGATTAGGCCAGAGAGCTTAGATGTTAAAGGCCAGTGAGCCTATTTTTGTATATGTAAACACTCATATCATTAATATAATACACCGCTCTTTGTAGACCGACTACGATAGAAGAATATGGGGGGATAAAATCCACTAGGAAGGGACAGGGAGGGGCTAAGAGCCTAGAAAAGGGGCTAAGCTAGAGGGATTATCTCTAAGGTAATATTATATTATTATTCCAAAAGACTAAGGAAAGGATAAATCTCATATTAACCTAAGTTCTTATGTGAAGGAGAATGACCTACAAGAGGAGAGGAACGAACTCTTGGAGGGCCATGTGTCAATCAGGGTGCATGCAATTATATGTGGGGAAAATTAGTTCGTTGGG
>CBVK0100247808.1:0-15665 GCA_900067695.1 Picea abies
AAGTTAAGTGAAAGGTTGGTAAAAAGATGGTACTTTGGCGACCCAACAATCCTTATGTACTATGCCCATATATTCTGTGACTATTCAATAGGTTTTGGAATTCTATATGTTGTTGGAGAATACCAGGAGGACAAAGACTTGAGGAATTTTCAAATACCAGAAACCAAAGGAGAGTGCACAGTAGAAGGTCCTGAGCTTGAATATGTCGAGTATGCAAATCTATTGAGTATGCACAAAGTGAATATTAGTACAAAGGATAATCTCAAGTTCGCAAACATTGAAGACTACTAGAATGAAGAAATTGTTGAGAAGATTATTGATTTACTTTGCGAATACTGGGACCTTTTTCTGACTACATTCTCAGGGATGAAAGGGGTTTCTTGGGAACTAGGAGAGATGAAGATTCCTTTGAAGCTAGATTCCTAGCCAGTGAAGCAGAGACCATACTGGTATAAGCCAATATATAAGAAAAAAGTAAAAGAAAAGGTAGATAGGATGTTGTAAGTTGGGATTATTGAACTTTTCGTAGAGTCAAAATGGATCAGTCCAATGGAGATTCATGACAAGAAAACAAGTGGAATCAAAATTTGGGTGGATCTATGGAAATTGAATGATGCTTGCTTACATGACCCATTTCCTACTCTATTTAGAGATGAAGTTTTGGAGAATGTAGGAGGACATGAAGCTTAATCATTTACTCATGGATTCTCCAGGTATCACCAGATTAATATTGTGTAGGAAGATAGACATAAGACATCATTTTTGATAGAATGGGGATGTTATTAGTATACAATCATTCCTTTTGGGTTCAAAAATGTGCCAACAATATTCTCTCGAGTTATTATCACAACTTATAAAGAATTCATTCATAAGTTCCTAGAAGCCTATTTGGATGATTGGACACTGTTTAGTTTGTTGAAAGACCATGTTGAAAATATGTGCTTGATGTTGGACATATGTATACATTTCCATATTTCTTTGAACTTGAAGAAGTTCAATCTATGTGCACCATTTGGTATCTTTTTGGGTAGTGTAGTATGTAAATAAGGACTTTTAGTTGACCCTGTGAAGATTGGTTTTTATTGTGTATTTTCCACCACCTATGTCGACACGACAATTGTGGGAAACATTGGTTCATACAGGGTATTGTAGAAATTTTATTAGAGAATACGTGAAAATTGCATCCTCTCTAGACAAATTGGTGAAGAAGGAGGTCAAGTTTCAATGGTATGAGGAATGTTAGCAAAGTTTGGATAGCTTGAAGAAAAAACTAGTTACCACGTCCAGTTTAGTATTTCTAGATTGGAAGATGCAATTCCATGTCCATGTAGATGCATCATCTATATAATTAGTCACACTTATAACTTATCCAAGGGAAGGAATTTTGGACCATCACATTGCATTTTCGAGTAGGAATTTGTCAACTACGAAACAAAATTACACTACTACAGAGCATGAAGGACTAGCAATGGTGTATGGACTACAAAAGTTTAGGAATTATCTAATAGGATAAAATTTTAAGATGTACACAGATCATTCTGCACTAATATACTTAGTCAATAAGCATGTGTTGGATGGGAAGATATGCATATGGCTATTACTATTTCAGGAGTATGACTTTGAAGTGATTGTGAAATGAGGGAAATTGAACTCATGACTTGATAAATTTCCACACATACCAATAGGGGAAGATGTAGGAAATTTGGATGAAAACCTACTAGATTCACACTTGTTCCCAGTACAGATGGCCAATGATATCTTCATAGATATTTTAGATTTCATGAGCACATGAGTATCCCCACCCGACTTTACAACTATGCAGAAGAAAAAAATAGTAGTAAAGGAAGAAAATTATCATCTTATAGCGAGGAATTTGTATAAGTTAGGTGAATATGGTATTCTTCGGCGATGTGTATTAGAACGCAAAAGGCCTATGATATTATCATAGGTACATGAAGGAGTTTTTGCATGCCATTATGCAGGGAAAGTGACAAATCATAATATTTTTTTCACAGGACTTTGGTGGCCCACCGTTCATTAGAACACTAAGGAGTTTTGTCAAACCTGTGATTTATGTTAGAGAGTTGGGAATCCCTCCAAAAGAGAAAATATTCCTTTAATACCACAAGTTACATTGTAGGATTTTGATAAATGGGTTGTTGATTTCATTGGACTGATGAACCCACTAGAAAAAAGGTCAGGAGAAATATATATAATCATTGCGATGGATTATTTGACCTTATGGGATGAAGAAGAACCTATGAGAGATTGCAGCATGGTGAATGTTGCACTATTTCTCTTTGATAATGTTGTTATGAGGTTTGGATGTCTAAGAATCCTTAAGAGTAATCAAGGGACTCATTTATTGAATAGAACAATTGTTGGTTTGAAAAAATAATTTTAGATTCACCACCAAAAGATCACACCTTATCATCCTCAGGAGAACGAAATAGTGTAAGTGTTTAACAAGATCCTAGAGCATGCACTAACAAATATATGTAATGTAAATCAATATGAATCAGATTTGAGTATTCTTTTAGTACTATGGGCATATCAGACTACATCTAAGAAGCTGACGGGACATACACCATTTCTATTTGTATATGGTTAGGAGGTAGTTATGCCCATGGAATTCATTGTGCCAAGTATGTGCATTGTCGCGCTGACAAAGCTTACAAATTACAGTGCAATAGATAAAATAATGTTAGAGTTAGTGGAACTCATAGAAGACCACTTTGTTATAGGGTTTCATCGTCAATTTTAGAAAGCGTGAAAAAAGGTATGGAATGAAAGACATATTAAATATAAGAAGTTTTAGATGGGATACTTGGTTTCTCTCTATGATAGAAAAAAATTGTAGCACCCTCGAAAGTTCCAAATACACTAGTTGGGTCCATATGCGATAATGTTTGTGACAAAAGCAGGTGATGTTCAATTAGAGAAATTGAATGGGGAAATCATATAAGGACTCGTAAACGGTAGTCAGATGAAACTGTATAGGGACAACTGTGCTTCCACGCACTAGCTTGACTTCTTAGTATGTGTACCATAGTATCTAAATTATATTGTATTATAGAAAAAGAAAAAGAAAATAAAAAGAGATAAAAGAGCTTGAGACAAGTCAAAATAAAAAATTGAAGAGACATGAAAGATTTAAGTTCTAAATCAGGCATTATTCAAAGACAAACAAGAAAATGTCACAGAAAGGGAGGAGAATTGAACTATGCACATAAAGGTGAATTGAAGAAATAGAATAAAGACCGGTGCAGAGGATGGGAAAAACATGAAAGATAAAAAACCATGGCAAGATGACGATGGGAACACGTAGTCATAAATGAAAATTGATGATGAAGACCTTGACAGGCTGGAAAATATAGACCATGATCCATCAAAATATATGAATTTAATACAGAAAATGGAAAGAAATGAATGTGAATACAACAAAATATATGAATTTAATACAGAAAATGGAAAGAAATGAATGTGAATACAATTATATGGGACTAGTAATTTTGGGTGTGAAGAGGAAGATAATAGTTGAAAACAACTTATAAAGGAAGAATAGGGGCGATGAGTAAGGGTTATTGTTGCTTAACATTTGTAGAGAACAAAGAGCCAAAGAAGATCCAGAGCTTACAAAAGAGAGAGACTAGTGTGTTGCAGGTTGAATCAAAGTACATAAATTCATGGTGCCACAAAAGACAAGAGCTTCCACATCATTAACGAATAGACTGCGCACTAAGTAGGAAGCGACGTTGGTGTAGGCAGAAATCCTAAGAGGAGAAGAAACAAATCCAATCTTGGAAAACTTTCCCAGAGTGCGTGTGCCACCTAGAAAGCTTACATACAAGCAAGTCGGACTGCAAAAAGAGGAGAATTTTGACCTTGTTACATTGGTGATTCCACCTGGGGTCAATGACCAAGGAGATATGTTGAACATCATAGGAAGAATAAGGTTTTCATACCATGGCCTGACAGATCCGAAGACATTTCTAGAATTAGCTCCAAATAATTACCTACACACATCCTCCATTTTAGATTCACTTATAATCACACGACAGCCACCCAAATGGGCCACATAACTGCAAAGAAAAGAAATATTGAACATGTTGGAGATACCTCATTTTGGAAGAAGTGCAGATATCAACATTTGCATCAAGTTATTGTTAGGTTGTGTTCACAAAGGATTTTTAAGGTTGTATAGGGAACTGTCGATTGACACACAATTGATTGCATGGATTACAGGATTACCATTAGTAGGGGAAGACCCTCTACCACTTTTCATAGACTAGACGCATGGAAAAGAATTAGTATAAATAATTAAGGAAACATATGACACATTCAAAGAAGTGTGTGGACTAGACGTCGTAAGTTCAATGATGATACTATAAGATTTGCGACATAGATGTTGGCCTATAAGTTACTTAGGAAATGTCGTAAAGATCATGTGCTAACAAGAGTTATAGAAACAATGGACAAATGTGTAGCAGGAGTGACAATGAACTGGGAAACATTTCTCGTGAATCAATTTTTAACCAACTATAGGGAGGCACAAGATAAAGGAACAAAGTTCCATTATGTGTAGTTATTAATTTTGATAGGATTGGTTGCATGGAGGCATCCAGACGAGATGCAATTCCTATAGGGTATGAAAAAACCATACTTAGAATCAAGGTATGTTTCGTTGTGGCATACCACACACAAGAATAAATAGATGGACAAAAACATCACCTTCAATGTATATAATGAGACAATATGGAAATGCATTGAGGATACACCACACATTCAACTGCAGATATTGGAAGCATATAAAAATATCATGTGATTCAAGATAGGATGACACCATATGTATGTTCAAGAAAAGAGGGATCTGGCTCAACAATGTTTTCTGACACACTATAGCTTGACAAAACATGACATCATCCAGATAGTAAACAACTGGGACATATAATGGAAAATCATCATGACATAAATAACGTTAAAGGAGACACAAAAACCAGAGAAAGATTTGGAAGAAGAAAAGGAGAAGAAAGAACAAGGCAATGGTGAAGGTGAAACATAGGAAATAGTACGTCACGTTGGAGAAAAGAGAAAAGATAATTTGAACGAGCGATCAATGCACAATCCTAAGAAGAGGAAATCGTTCAAGAAAGTAGCCATCAAATAATTGACCAAGGATGATTACTTAGAGAAAATTAGAGATCAAGTGAATGAAGTGATGAAATAAGAATTTATTGGATCTTCACAGAAACAATAGGAAATGCACTCGAACATGCAGACACAGATAGCCACACTACCTCATATTTTGGAGTCAACTCGGATCGCACCAATCCAAATGATAGAATAGGAACATACTGGAAGTACAACCAAGATCACAGAGTCATGACCAACAACATCATAGATACCATCAACATAAAAAAAGTGACAGATAATGAAGATATCAGTAGGGGATATAGAGTTCTCCACGATAAATATGTAGAAGCAAGCGCAAGCATTAAGTCATGTTGACTTAGTGTTGTATTAGTTACCCATGAATGTGTTACACAATTTACAAACAAATGTTAGACAGGAAATTCAATTGCACAAAGTGTCAACTTCTTTGGAGTTTCCCAAAGTGAATGAAGACAATGCAACACTGCACACATAATACAACAATCTAGTGCAAGAATGAGATCAGACTACATAGAGACAAGAGAGGCTTCACCAGGAGGTATAGGAAATATAAAACAACATACCATAAGTATACATGGAAGCATATTCCCCATTGGAATAGCATGTGACAAAGATCAATGAATCCATTTAGGTCTTCCACGTGAATATCCTTGACTTGGAATCTCACACTATGCCAAGTACTCCACCAAAAGAAACAGAGCAAAGGGAGAAACAACCATGATGACTTCAGAGAGAATTAAGAGTTTGAATGAAGAATGTGTGAAATTGTATGAAGAAAGCACAAAAGTATGGACTCATTTGTTGGAGAATGCATAGATGCAAACATTAGACCAAAGGCTATAGACTATGTGGGAGAAGGCACAAAAGATTAAATACACAATGAGAACTATGTCACCTCCAGGGAGAATGGTGGCCATAGTGGAAAATAGGTAGCTACATCAAGAAATAAAAAAACATCAGAGAGGAACAATAAAATCTTGTGTAGAATATTGAGCCATTGCAAAAGGAAGAATTCACAGTAACGAAAGAACTTGTAGCTCCACAGTGCATCGTTAATGAAGTAGTGCAAGAAAGTGCATAAAACCTCAAGAAACCTATTAATGCATAAACATCAAACAATATTGTGGTGCAAGAAGTACAAGAAAATGATAATATTGCAACTGCAAAGGAGACTTTTGAGAAGTTGGTTGTGACATTGAAGGAATCACAACAGAAGGCCTAAGTGGCCTGGGATGAGCCATAGGTGATTTTTGGGGGTCTATTGGGACAAGAATTTTTGGGACATGTTTTGGAAACTTCACAATGCATGCTAAATAAGGAAAGTTAATTGGTGCACTTTCAGGGAACAACATGTGCAAAGGAAGGAAGTGAGTTGTAAGTCGTTAGGAATTTTGTTCCATCGAAAAGAGATAAGCCCTAATGTAATAGTATAAATATGTAAGAGTTGGGATATATAAGAGAACTTAGAATTTAATGTAGTCAAGAGGGGATGACGATAAGAATAGATTAATATGCATTTTATGTGTGAATGTAAGAGTAAAGAGAGATATATAGAAGAATAGGAGAATGGAAAGGGAATAATGTATGACCACAATGCACATATTTTGTAATATATGATTATGAATAATATAATAATTCGGTCATTGTGGACGTAGCCCATCTTGGGTGAGCCACGTTAAATCCTGGTGCATCTGTGTTATGATGTGTTATGATGTGTTTATTGTTTTGTTTATTGGGCTCATATAATGTATGGTTAATACTAATATGTTATTTGTTCTGATAATTTTGCGCACATGATAAATGTTATAATGAACTAATGATAAGTGTAATGGTCATGATGAATGTGTCATATTCCTTCATGGATTCGGAAATCTGGTTCTTGCAGTCCCCATAGATACCTCGAGTGAGACTTCACCTGCTTGTGGGTGATGCCAAAAGGGATGGTATCTGAGGGTATTGTTGGTGAATTAATGTTGAACCGATGGTATGCCCACTGCATGCCAACAACCTACATCATCCATGACCATTTCCATAGGTCCCTCTATTTAGGGGATGTCAGTCATGTCTTATTTTCCTTCTCTAAGTATTTGAAGCATTCCTACACACATCCCATAGGTTTTGATTCCCACGTCTATATATTCTTCTAGTGGGGAGACAAGCCTTGGTTTCAGCTTCGTAAGTGGAATTCCTTCCACTTCCACCATTTCAATGAACAACTTGGTTATGTTAAGTTTCCCTTTCGGTTAAAATATGCCTAGTAGGTTTGGGGTTGTTCTTAGTGAATCTATAATATTATAGCACACCTTTTCCTAGAAGATTTATGGATTCCACATATACCACTATTCGTGGGGGCACACCCTCTAGGGTAAATTTTTCCCAGTGGGGTGTTTATCTCTTTATCCATACATCTTGTCCAGGTGGATTTTTCTGTGGGGACAGTTTTGGTCAAGGAAGTGGTTTTCCTTTAGGGTCTATATTTTCCCCTAGGGGAAATCCTCTTGGAGGTATGTCTAGTCCTAGAAGAATTCATGCTCCTAAGAGTGCTTCCATCCGTGGGGGAACTCACCCTTATGGAAAACCTAGTCTCCCCCGAAACAAAAACATGGGGGGGGCCTCATGGTTCACCCTCATCCCAATGTTCAGTATCATACATTGTTTCCTTTCTTAGAAACATTAGACTTGAATAATGTCTCACATTTCATGAATGACCCCATTTTCCATGACCACTCATGGCTGGCTATATTTTCAAATATCCTATCTGATATGCCCATGTTTTATGGAAAGTTGGGGGAAGGCCCATCTACACACATAATGACTTGTCATCTGTGGTGTTCATTCAATCATTTGATGGATGATAGTATATGGTTGCATATTTTCCAACGATCCTTGATTGGAGGCACTGAAAAATGGAACATTGATCTCAAAGTAACTTCCTTTAATAGTTTCAACGACTTGGATATGGAATTATTGGCACATTATCAGTTTCTCATATAGTATAATATTGGAACAAATCTATTAATGTCTATGTGTCAAGATACTTCCACCAGCATATCCAATCATATACATGAGTGGAGGCGACGACATAGGATGATCAAAACCCAAATTCCTCACCAAATCCTGATAGACTAGTTCACAAAGTCTCTCTTACCATCTATTCCCAATTAGGCACCCTATATTATGTCATCCCACATGCTCATAGATTGTCAATGGATCCAAAAATCTCAATCCAAGGACCCCATGGCGATGGTGTGGTTGGTTATATTTCATATGCCTCTGTGGATCAACTAGTTGATTAGATGGGTCACATGACTATTTTTCCAAACCCATCGACTGTTGTACCCATAGCTAAAACTGCTCCAATCCTCATTAAAACCTCTGAGGTGAATTCTATGAAATCCACACAAATCAGAAATCCTTGGTAACCTGGAGGAAAGAAGAAGAAGAATAAGAAGAAAAAATCTAACCCTAAGAATGGGAATTCTCAATCCCAAAACAACTGGGGGGGGAGGAAATAGAAGAAGAAGAAGAGTTGGTTCCCCTGGACAATTTGTGGGGAGGACCACCCTAGTTACCAGTGTCCTAGGAAAGATGGGATCCATCAATACTTGGCACAACAAAAGGACCCCCAAAATCCTATTGTCTTAACTCATCATTTCCTCCCTCAACCTCAGAAAATGGTTGCCTCAAATCCTACCCATACACTATGGGAAATGACAAGTAACCCTCAATATCAAGGATCGTCCTCAAATTCCACAATATTCATGCGTGATTAGATAGTCAATATGTAAACTTGCTCTCGTAATTATAACAATTTTGAAACTACTCCAGCTATGAAGGAGATAACTTCCTCGTCCCGACCTAGTGGCTCTCTTCAAATAGTGAAGAAAAACCTTGAGAAATTGTTTTTCCCTCCAAAGGGAATTCCTTGATACATGAATCATAATGCAAATTCATTGGCCACCCAAAACTACAACATTATGGAAGACTTCGCCTAGGCTCCATGTGTCATGTCTTCTCTAGAATTCTTCCATAATTTCCATGCATAGTGAAAATATTTTTTTATCAACTATCAGTAGGTTTGATCTGTTAGAGACGATCCTAATAAAATTTTATTTAGACCATGTTCANNNGATCTGTTAGAGACGATCCTAATAAAATTTTATTTAGACCATGTTCAACATTTTTTTCCCACCAAATCACTTCTCAGATTAAAGTGAGAGTATTGGGGAAAAAATTCTTTTGCATTGTGGTTGACGAAGGAGCCTCGAATTGCATCATGTCTATTGCATGTTGGAGATATCTCATCTATCCAAAACTTGACACATCAAATTCCATGATGAAATCCTTCAACGTACATATGTTCCATCCTCATAGAATAACCACTACATTTCCCGTCGATTTAGGTGGCAAGATTGTCTCCTTTGCGATAGAGGTAGTCGACACACCTCTTGAGTATAATATTCTATTTGGACGTACTTGGTTCTATGAGATTACAACAATCATCTCATCAGTATTTTGTGTCTTATGTTTCCCTCATCAGAGAAAAATAATTATTATTCATTAGCTAGCATTTGTACCCTAGAACATGGATCCAATGTGGGTTCCAATGTACCCTTTGTTGGTGATTCCAAGAGCGCTTATATGACTCTTGGTGCAAGGATGTTCAATGATTCCTCATTGATGGTAAATTTCCCCTTCCCCCACCATCCCCTACCCCAATCATTTCTCCAACTAGTATTATCTATTTGTTTACAAGTGGATCCCTCAGGTCTTCCAATCCTTGGGTGGTTCTTCCTCCTAAGGGCGTTGAGTCTTATGGATCCTCTATGCCACTTTCCATATTTGGGATTTCCTATAACTTAAGTCAATATATACTCACTTTGCTCCAGATATCCCCATGATGTGGATTATGATCAGTATCTGACACCTTCTCGGTTTGTTAATCCTCTTTCTAATTCACATGACTTCCTCGATCTAGAACTTCCTTTTAATGAATCCATCATGGAAGTCATGGATTCACCTAATAGGCCATGGGATGATCTACACCATCACATGTCATTTCTTCTTGAATTGGAATAGTTAGAGTATGAAATCAAAAATCTTGTAGTATTTGATAGTGTTCAATGGTCCCAGTCTCCTATCTTCTTAAAATATGTATTTTCAAAAGGGAAATTTTCCAACATTTTGAAGACTATTCCCAGTGACATTTCCAAGAATCTAGGTGTTGTGGAACACATCCTAATAAGTGTTAATTTTTCTCCTCATTAATTTAACTTTATACGACCCTATTTAAATAGTTATGCAATGTATTTTCTTAGTCCTATGAAGAAATTCCTAGCATTAACCCTAGATTGTCAAGCATTAAATTAAGTTGTATGATAGATCCAACTCAGTCAATCAAAATATCTAGTTTGTCAAACCAAAGAAAGATGTTACCATCAATGTGGAGGTTGAAATGATTCTTTGAGAACAATTTATCTATCCATTTCCCTTGACTGAATGAGTATCCAATCTCATTCTGGTCTCTAAGAAATAGGGAACCATTAGGGTTTGCATTGATTATAGGGATTTAAATAAGGATTTTCCTAAGGATAATTATCCAACCATGTTCATTGATTAGATTGTTGATGAATGTGTCTAGATTGAAATACCCTCATTCATCGATGTGTTCTCTAGCTATAATTAGATCCATATCAGACCGTAATATCAGTACAAGATTGCCCTCATTTTCCTTTGGGATACCTTTTCTTATAGAAAGTTTCCATTTGGTATTAAAAATGCTAGGGACACATTCTGGCGGTCCATGTCATACGTCTTTCACGACATTAGAAATATTGTAGAGGCATACCTTGATGATATAGCTTCTCATTCCAAACTATAGGTATATCAACTTGGTCACTTGCAAGACATTTTCACCTGATGCCACAACTAAAATATTCGTTTGAACCCCCATCAATGCACTTTGTGTGTGGTGTCTAGGCGATTTCTAGGATTCTTTTTGTCCAAGTATGGGACCATGGTTCATCCCTTGAAGGTTGAGGAAATTTTGAACTTGTCTCCTCCTTGTATTATTAGCCAACTCCTGTTTTTTTTATTCATATGAGATATATTCGATATTTTATTACAATGATGAGTGTTCCATATATAGGGAACATATGGTGACCATCCATGAAATGATGTGTCCCTTGAATAATGACCATCCATGAAATGATGTGTCCCTTGAATAATCTATAACTATTAATTATTATCATTTACTTATTACATATGATATTTAATAATCAGTAATTATATTAATAATTATTATTCTAAGTGAATGTCTTCTTGATGTTGTCCGAACATCAACACCCCGACCATCCATGAAATGATGTGTCCCTTGAATAATCTATAACTATTAATTATTATAATTTACTTATTACATATGATATTTAATAATCAGTAATTATATTAATAATTATTATTCTAAGAGAATGTCTTCTTGATGTTGTCCGAACATCAACACCCCCTCTCAATGAGGGAGACATTCTGCATCATGCCAAGCTTGTCTCTGAAGTATACAAACTTCACCATAGACTCATGACACTTGTATGTTAGTCTTGGGAGACGTCTCTCTCCCACCTGAACCGAGGAGAAAATCCTTATGCGACTCTCCCTTTTGATCTGATTGACTCTCTCTCAGATGCAGCTCACTCTAGGTCCGCATGTAATAGAATATAGCATAATGAGTCTTTATCATTCCTTGTCAAATCACCATGAATAAAATAAAGACCACACCAAGATATTTCACCATAATTACACACTTGTGAGTGAATGTTAGCTTGATGGTAACTGACACGTGGAAAACACCTCAAGCACCTCGAGTACATATTATTCCTTGTCATGATGAAGGAAGGACTACGTCTGGGATCATTTGCCACAAGTGAACCTTTATGATAAATGTATCCTATCTCTGTTGGTCTACAACTTAATCTAGTAGAAGTTCCACCCGATACTGAAATATCAACACTCCCTCTTCGCTAGGGATGTATCTTTCCATAGTAGTACACAACTGTTGTCCAGAGACATGCAGTCTCTGGAAGTGGTACAAAACAACCATAGTAGTAAAAGGTTTGTCACACATGTCACTCCCATGTGGAATTCTATAGGTTACACACTCTAGAAACACTAGGGTCAACTCCCATAGTGTGTGACGTCAAGGGTCAATTGGGCTATAAGCCCAAACACACTTATCCCTTCTCAGATAAGTTTCATCACATACCAACTCAACTCAGTCACAGAGGAGTACAATCTAAAGAATGTCTTAGGAAGCTGAAAACATCAACACTCCCTCTCAGTGAGGGAGGCATTCTCTACAACACCAGGTCTATCACGAAAGTACTTGAACTTTGTCCTACTTTGGCAATAACATCAGCAACCCACTCATCTATAGGAAGGTATAGCACCAATACTTCCTTCCTCTACACCATGTCTCGAATGTAATGGTACTTGATCTCAATGTGGTTCGATTTGTCATGAAACACTAGGTAATGGTACTTGATCTCAATGTGGTTCGATTTGTCATGAAACACTAGAGTCTCTGTGATCTTCACACAACTTTACCATAATGAATAATGGTGGAATCAAGAACATGTTAGGATAAATTTGCAAGGATCTTGCAAAGACAAACTACTTCATAGACTGACATACTTAATGCAATGTACATTTCTTTTGTTGTGCTCAAAGCCGCATAAGTTTGTTTCCTACTACAGCAAGAAACCATGGAAGATCCCAAAGTGAACCAACACCCAAAGGTGATCTTATTGTCCACTGCGCTCCCTGCCCAATCAAAGTCAATATATTCTTTCCATATTATATTAATACTGGAAGTATATCTTATACCATGTCCAATTGTTCCTCTCAGGTATCTCAACACATGCTTCGCAACAATCTAGTGTGTCTATCTCAACTGACTCATAAACTGGCTAAGTGTGATCACTGCATAGAAAATATTTGGTATGGTGTTAAATAGATACCTCAATGATCCAATCAATTGTCTTTATAGAGTCGGATCAATTTCATCAGAATTGAAAAAAACACACTTAGTTTCTTCAGATTTGTAACCATTGGTGTAGCCACAGGCTTCGAGTTCAACATCCCAAATTTCTTCAATATCTCAACTATGTACTTCCCTTGACTCGGGAAGATATCATTAGTTATCTACCAAACCTCTAGTCCCAAGAAGTAGTGTATCATACCAAGGTCCTTCTTCTCAAACTTAGATCCCAAAGCATACTTTCATTCAACAATAAGGCTCTCTGTACCTGTGAGGAATAAATCATCAACGTAGAGTACCAAAATCAGGGACTCACCATTAACAATATTGTAGTACAGGCTGTGATAAAAAACACTTTGATTGAATATTGAATTCATCATGTGTCCATAAATCCTCTCATACCAAGCTCGAGGTTCCTGCTTGAGTCCATACATGGCCTTCTTTAACATGTACACATGAGACTCCTTCTCATGAATCACAAAACCATATGGTTTCTCGATGTATACTTCTTCCTCAATCTCTCCATTGAGAAATGTTGTCTTCACATCCATCTAATGTACTCTCCAACCCATGGATGTTGCAGGGGAAATTATCACCTATATAGAAGTGTATCGAGCAACAAGAGAAAATGTCTCCTCATAATCTATTCCCTCCACTTGAGAGAATCCTTTAGCAACAAATCCCGCTTGGTTCTTCTCGATTCTTCTGTTAGATGTGTGTTTGATCTTATAGATCCATTTAGAAGTCACTGCAGACTTCCCCTTAGGTATCAAAACAATATCCCACACATCATTCTTCATGATGCAATGATACTCCTCCATCATGACATCTCTCCATACTCGATGACTAAATTCCTCCTCATAACAGGAAGGCTCAAAATCAATGATGTGGCTCATAGTTGCAGAATATCACAAATATCTCTGAGTTCTCTTTCTCTCTCGGGAAGTACCACATGGAGCTACATGTCCTTCTACCTCCTAAAGAGTCTTATGATCCCATGCAGGTCTCTTTCGACCTACTGTAATATCTCTAGGAACATCAACTAGAGCTACATGATCGATGAGATCAATTGGGTCAATAGGCTCAACTATCTCCGTATGAACTATTACAGGGTGAGGGGGAGAAGCCGCCCTCTCTTCCTTTCACTCACTATCAATATCCATGTGATATCCTCTAGATCTCTTGAAGGTTACCTCCTCCTCAAAAAGGTAACATCTTTGCTCACCTCAATTTATCTCTGACTAGGGATGTAGATATGGTATGCCTTCGAAGACTCATTGTACCCCCACAAATGTACCATTTCTTCCTGAAGGGTCTAGCTTGGTACTCTTTTGTTTGGGTACATGAATGTATAATGAACACCCAAATATCATGAAGTGTCCAACCTCAAACTTCACTTCTGTGAAGGCCTCCTCGGGAGTCATGTTCCTCAAAGTTCTATGAGAACTTCTATTTTGAACATACATTGCAGTCATGGCTACCACTTCCCACAGAAACATAGGTAAATGTTGATCATGAATCATCACCTTGACTGCTTCAACAATAGATCTGTTCTTCCTCTCCATGACCCCATTCTGTTGAGGTTTGTAAGAAACGGTGTACTCCCTCTTGATTCCTACCTCAAACATCTCTAGGACACATCAAGGTTCCCTCATGGAACCGATGTATCCCAAGACATATCAAGGTTTCCTTGTGAAACCAATGTCTTGGTTCCTTCATTTCACCTTATGAGACACATTAGGATGAACTTTACATTTCCCCCTACTAGTCCACGCAAGTCCCTTTGGGGGGAGAATGTCTCATGATGATGCCTAAAACATCAACACATTGACACAAGATTCATGTGATCTGGACTAAGAGGATTTGTCACTGCTTCTCATGTCCATCTTGATCAATCCACACCAAATACTTGTGTGTCACTGCTTCTCATGTCCATCTTGATCAATCCACACCAAATACTTGTGCTGATCTCGCCAAATGCAAGAGAACTTGTTGCACATGCACCCATGTTTAACACAAATCTGATAGATAACAGTTCAGTCATCTAACAACATTTAGGATCTCTTCTTGTTGCGGGAAATATTAACGTTCCAATCATGATGGATTTGACCAACAACAATTCATAGTGGATATCAACGGATCCTTAAACAAGCATCACATCTTCATTAGTCGATATATTATTCAATTTCTTGTGTGTTATTTATATCTAATAGAATGGATCCCTTGATTTTATTGTTGTACATAGCGAGCATCTGCAAAATCTAGAATTCCAGCCGCATGTTGATACTAGTCGATATCACTTGGATCAACCAACAAATAGTTAACGTTGTGCTTACTTCTAACCAACTATTAATTTAAGCATTTCACAACATCATCAATATTTCTAGGCGGCATGACAAAACAACGACTTCTTCGACATCTCGCGCATTTGGGAAACATCTAGGCCTATTGTCTGCTGTCAACC
>CBVK0100247809.1:0-15664 GCA_900067695.1 Picea abies
ACTAAAGGAGAAAATAACAGAATGACCAATTCTGGTCTTGCCAAATTTTGAAAAGACATTTCAGGTTAGATGTGACGCAAGTGGAGTTGCAATTGGAGTAGTTTCGAGCCAGGATAATACACCTATTTCCTATTTCAATGAGAAGTTGAATGAGACCAAGAGAAAATACTCCATGTATGATAAGGATTTTTATGCCACAATTCAAGCCTTGAAGAAGTGGAGACACTACCTTGTCCCACAGGAATTTTTTGTGTATAGCGATAACCCGACATTACAATTCATAACTAGACAGTAAAAATTGAATCAGAGGCATGAAAAATGGGTTGAGTTTGTGCAAAATTTTACTTTTGTCATAAAACATATTGCTGGGAATGCTAACAAAGTTGTTGATGCATTAAGAAGGAGATGTTTAATTCTAAAGGAATTTTAGGTGAAGACCTTGGGGTTTGAACACCTTAAGGACATGTATTGTGATGATACAGATTTCAAGGAAGCATATGAAGTATGTGCAAATCCTATGCTAAGAGACAGAAGCCAATGGATAGAGTACATGATTCAAGAGGGATTTTTATTCAAGGGAAATCAATTGTACATACCAAAATGCTCAATGATGGATAACCTTTTGAAGGAAAATCATAGTGGAGTATTGGCTGGACATTTAAACAATGATAAAACATTTGCACAGTTGAGCAGTTCATATTATTGGCCAGGTATAAGAATAGAAGCGATAAATTTTGTGAACATATGTAGAATCTTCCAACATGCAAAAGGAAAAATACAAAACACTGGATTGTATCAACCATTGCCAATACCAAAGAGGCCCTGGGATGCAATAAGAATGGATTTTGTGTTGGGACTACCAAGAATGAAAAGAGGATTTGATTCCATATTTGTGGTGGTGGATAGATTTTCAAAGATGGCACACTTTATCCCATGCCAGAAGACCAGTGATGCAGCACATGTTGCAAATCTATTTTTCAAGGAAGTTGTGAGACTTCACGGCCTACCCAGAATCATTGTCTCGAAAGGAGACACAAAAATTGTTGGTCATTTTTGGAGAACACTGTGGAAGAAGTTGGGGATGGATTTGTCCTTCATATCACCTTATCACCCTCAGACAGGTGGACAGACTGAGGTGGTAAACAAAATTTTGGGAAACTTATTGAGGAGTCTGGTCACTAAGAATCATAATTAGTGGGATCAGATTCTTCCACAAGCATAATTTGCATATAATGACTCACCAAAAAGAAGCACTGGAAAAATCCCATTCCAAATATTGTATGGAATGCAACCCAGGGGAGTATCTTAGTTGAGAGACTTGGAACAAAGTGAGATTAGGAGCGCTGGAGCATAAGATTTTGCTGCAGAAATGCAGAAGCTCCATAGCCATATCAAACGATAGTTGCAGAGTTCTAACCAAGAGTACAATCGCAGAGATGAACAACATCGCAGAGAACTTCAATTTGAAGTTGGATATCAGGTTTTGGCACATCTCAGGAAAGAAAGGTTCCCTAGTGGAACATATAACAAGTTAAGGATGAAGAATATAGGGGTGTATAAGATCTTGAGGAAGTTTGATGCAAACGCCTATGATATTGAGTTGCCAAATGATGTGGGCATATCGCCCATATTCAACATTTCATACTTGTATCCTTACAGGAAATATGACAAAGAGGGATCAAAAGATCAAGATAAGATTCAGTGGGAGAAACAAATGCCTATAGAATAAAAAACACAGATGGAGAAGATCATTGATCAAAGGATTGGAAAGAATACCAGGAGGAAGACCTATTTTTCATATCTAGTCAAGTGGAAGGGACACCCAATAGAAGATACCAGTTGGGAAAATGAAGCTGATATCCAGAAGCTTGGAAAGTCAGTGCATGAGCTCATGGACAAGATTCCATGAATTTTTGTCAAGGGGAGTATGATGCAGGAGCATTGTTAGCAAGCACGCTGAGTAGGAACACTCAGCGCCTGAGAATCTTTTCAGAATCCCAACACTGGCAGTTACGACGAATATTTTGAAGCATGCCTAAACTCAGCGCTGGAAGATATTTTGAATCATGCCTAAAATCAACGCCGAAAAATATTCTGAAGCATGTTTGGACGATTGCGAGCGAAGTGGGCATTTCCACTCCTTCTATGGAATGCGACTGGGCTAATATAGTTGTTAGGTTAGGTTTTGGAGTAGACAAGTATTTGGGGGGAACCCTAAGAACCCTCTAAGATAAATAGAGGTTTTGTACACCCAAATGAGGCTAGCTGCAAGTTAGTAGGANNNGAGGTTTTGTACACCCAAATGAGGCTAGCTGCAAGTTAGTAGGATATTTCTAAGTTTGTAGTTGTTGTTTGATTGTAGCTGTAACCATTTTTATTTTGAATGAATACAATAGAGAAAAATTGATCCATTGAGTGTGGATGTTGTTATTGCTTGCAAATTTCCTTTTTTTGTTGTTTATTTAAATGAATGTATGGAACTGTGAATGTTAGGATAAGTTGCAATTGTTTCTCTTCTGTTGAAATCGGTGCAAGGTGTGCACACATAATGCAAGGAGTGCATTGATAGGATCTATTTTGGTTCTGAAGCTTAGAAGAGATAGCACGAAACTTTCCCTTTGCAAGGAGTGCAAAGTGACCGTTGCAAGGTGTGCACAGTCATCCACATGAACTTAAAACTTGCGTAAGAGTCAGTTGCAAGGTGTGCATTGAGTAAAAGGCAGACACTAGGAGGGCAAGAAGAATTTACTTTCAAGAAATCCTTCAAATTGAGTTTATCAAAACCATGAGAATGCAAGGAGTGCATGGGAAGTTGAAACCCTTTAAGGACCAATCTCGAAAGAGATAACACTTTTCATAAGTGTTAACGAGATCCAAGAGTCAGACTTGTAGGAGGAGAAAAAGTTGAAAACCTTTGAAGGATTAGAAAATCTTCTAAGTCGGAATAAATTTGAAGCTTAGGGGGAGGAGTGACAGTGGTTGTTGGATCATAGTGAAAAGGATTGATAGTCGTCAGATTCAAGACAAGGTGCATGATATTTAATGCTTCACACACACAGGAGAGAGAACCCATCAAGGTTGGAGACTTGAAACTTCTAAAGTCTGGGGTTCCGGATTTTCGAAGTGAAATCTCAGTCATTCGATCATTTGAGGCGGAATTGAGCTATCAGATCGTCCAAAGTGAACATCAAGCGCTGGACCACTCAAGTGAATCTGAGTCATTATATATAGTGAGATCGAAAGGAAGCAAGTTTGAAACTTGATATCCCCAAGCACGAAGAGCCAGAGAGCCAAAGTGAAGCTAGACCATTAGATCCACAGGGGTATGTGGTGGTAGGTCATGAAATCTAGAGGAAGGAAAAGGCAAGACGTTGAAACACCTGAAGCCCGAAGAGCCAAAGAGTCAAGGGTCATCTATCTATCAGTGGACACTTGTCAGCAAATCGCGAGCTCCGAGAAATTTTTCTTGGGATTTTCAGTTTGAGAACTGAGATTGTCGAAGTCTGAAACCCGAAGAAGATATTGACCATCAATTGAGATAAGGGTCATAGGACTATTGATCTGAGTTTAAAGGTCAATCACTCGAAGTGAATGCAGGATCTTTGATCATGGGGACATGTGTTTATCGATCATCCACCCTGTAGGATTCGAGTATGGAAGAAAGTGAGGTTTGAGATTCGAAGAAAACCCACAGAGATCATAGTCATTGATTCAAGGGGATAGGTATCAGCAAATCTTTTTCTCCGAAAGATTTCCCTGCAAAGGAAAACAAGGTTTGAAACTTGATAATTCTGGAGCCTGGAATTCTAAATCGATCATAGTCGTTGATCTGGGAGGAGGAAGTCTGAACCATTGATCCCAAGGAATAGATCTTAGTCATCCGTTCAAAAGAACCATCAAGATTGTAATATCGATGGTCATCTCGCATTGCAAGGATGGGAGTTGCGTGGACTTTTAAAATTCAAGGGCAGGTCGCAATCCATACCGTGGTTTCACAAGGAAGACACGTGGAGGCTCGAGGAGAATTGTGGGACCAAAAGTAGTTTTACTTAAAAACTCTTATGGCCATGTATGCAATCATGTGGTCATTGCCCAAGGTCACATCAGAGGAGGGGCCGAGAGAAAAGGCACTAACTCATGATACTCTGAGATTTTCACAGAGCATGAAAGGGAAGGCCATGACTATTGTGAAGCCTGCGTAGGGAGTCGAGGGGACCAATATTTAACACAGAATGAGGCCAATAAGGTTCCAGAGAGTCACCCAAATCTAGAATCGAATATCCTGACGTGAGGTCGTGAAACCCTTAGGAGAGAAGGGGGTCTGCACCAGCATGCTTCCTCCAATGTCATAAATGTTTGTTTCGCGCCTTCTTTTTCTAGTGACCGGTTTTTCTTTTTCTCGATTGTTTCATTTTTCCAGTGTGCTATATTTTTCTACTGTGATACCTCTTTGTCGCACTAGTATTTCCTTCTATCATATTTATCCTACACACAATATATTCACTTCTTGTCGCCATGGATTTATGTTTGCTACACATTGTCATCCTCAACTATATCTATCAATTATTCCTCTAACTTCTTCTTTTTGGTTTTTTCTTCATTTTTCTAGTTTTTTTTTTCCTTTTTCTTCTTTTAACTCCTACTATTTACAATATATACAAGTCTACTTTGCTACGCTGCAACTACTAAAGGTTAGTGGTTCAACTGTCTTTATACATTTTCAGTCGACTACCATTCACTAGTCCTTGAACTTCACTGCCTACTAAGTCTTGCAGATGTAAAACACCTCCATCTGTGACAAAATTTATCTGGTATGGCCCTATCCAGTTCATTCTAAGCTTCCATGGGTGCTGCAAATATTTACTGTCATAAAGGAGAACCAGATCTCCAAATTTGAAGTTATTCTTCTTAATGTGTCTATCATGCCATGATTTATCCTTTTCTTTCTATACCTCTTGATGGAAGCCAACTATGATACTGTCTTCTTCTAATTCCATAATTTGGGTTAATCATTCCTGCATTGCACCTCTTTCTTTCATTTCTGTAATAGTTGCAATGCACAAACTCGGTATCAAATAATCTAAGGAAAGTATTGCTTCCTGTCCATATACCAACCTAAATGGTGTATTCCATGTTATATTCTTACATTTATTTCAATAATCCCAAAGTATTGTTGGTACCTTCAAATCCCATTCATCTCTGTTCACATTACAAAACTTTGTCAAGTCATTCTCCAAAATCTTGTTAAAGGCTTCCACTGTTCCATTTCCTGAGGATGATAAGGAGTTCTCTTCTAATGATGTATCAAATTCTTCCATCATTTCCTCAATTGTACTATTGAGTAAGTGAGTCCCCTAATAACTCATCAATATTCTAGGACATACAAACCTTGTCACTATCTGTTCAAATAAAAAGGGTGTTGCAGTCTCTGTGCTGCAATCCTTCACTAATGTTGCCTCATCCCATCTGGTTAAGTATTATGTCACTGTAATAATATATCTAGCTCCCGATATTTTTGGTGGTTTAATTGGACCTACAAATTCTACTTTCCACTTATCAAATACTATCAAAGTAACCTAAAGTCTCAATGACATCTCATCCCTCCTGGATGGCTTCCCAACTCTTTGAAAAACATCACACTTCTCACAATATTCCTTGATATCCTTATGAACTATTGTCCACCATAATCCTACGCGAAATACCTTCTACGTGGTAGCTTTACCTGCATAGTGTCCTCTAGATATATCTTCATGCACATTGACTAAAATAATAGTCCTTTCATGCTCCATCACACATCTTCTCAAGATTTTTTATGCTCCTAGTTTGTATAAATGACCTGCTATTAATTGTTAGTCTGCAGCTCTGACCACCAAATTTTTATTCTACGTGGTAGTAAATTCTCTTGGTGCAAATAATGTACTCAAAAACTCAATAATGTTAGCAAAATACTGATCAGCTACCTGTAGTGAAAAAAAAATGTGCATCTGAAAATTTTTCTTCCAAGTTACTAGTTTCTTCACCATTAGTTATCCTGGATAAGTGATCTGGTCCTACATTCAATCTTCCAGGCCATTAGTTATCCTGGATAAGTGATCTGGTCCTACATTCAATCTTCCAGGCTTCACCACAACTTCAAAATCAAAATCTTGGAATAACAATAGCATCTTCATATGCTTCCCCCCAACACTAGATTATTGACTAAATATCTCATAGCATAATGATCTATGAATATCTTGAAATGTTTCCCTAACATGTAATGTTTGTATTTCTGCAAAGCATATACCATAGCTAATCCTTCCCTTTATGTAGTGTTGTAGTTTTGTTATGAATATGATAACCTTTTTTTTGCAAATGCAATAGGGTGATCTATATCACCTTCTCTTGGTTGTGTCAATATTGCTTGTAATGTTATTGCAGATGTATCCACATCCACATGAAATTCTTCTTCCCAATCTAGAAATACTAAAATTGGTGCAGTGACCATCTTCTCCTTCAAAATATTCAAACTCTGTCGTCATTACTCATTCCACTGATACTTAGTGTCCTTCTTCAACAACTTCTCCATTGGCATAGTAATCTATGCATATCCCCTTATGAACTTCATGTAATATCATGTATGCCCAAGTGTACTCTTCAACTGGTGCACTGAATTCAGTGGTGGTAAGTTAACTATGACAACAATTTTAGCAGGATCAATCAGTAGACCCTCTTTACACACCACATTCCCTAAAAAAATACCAAAAGGTGTGATGAAAATACATTTCTTAATATTTAAAGATATCTGACATTGTCTGCATCTATCCAACATCACCCTTAATACTTCCACATGATCCTTCAACAAACTGAACATATTCCAATCATCCAAGTAAACTTCTAAAAACTTATGTATAAAGTCCTTAAAGGCTACTACTACTATTGAAAAAATTATTGGTGCATTCTTAAATCCAAATGGCATAACTGTATACTAAAATGATCCCCACTCTGTATAAAATTTAGTCTTGTGTCTATCTTCTAGTTCTATCTTAATATGATGATATACTGAAAAACCCATCTGTGAATGAATAAGCTTCTTGACCCCCTACATTCTCCAAAACTTCATCTGTAAATGGGGTAGGAAAAGGATCATGTAGGAACAAATCATTCAATTTCCTCAAATATACAAAAATCTTGATCCCCCCATTATTATTTTCTTGCACCACCATAGGACTGATCCATTTTTATTCTTCTACAGGTTCTATGACACCAGATTCTAGCATCTTGTCAATTTTTTCCTTCACTTTTTCTTTGTATATTAGATTCAATCTGTAAGGTCTTTTTATGATAGGTTTAGCTTTTGGATTCAAAGGGATCTTCATATTTCCTATCTCTCCTCTTAATCCCTTCATCTATGAGAATGATGTTGGGAATAAGTCACCATATTCACGCATAATTTTCTTATCCTTTCTATTGTCTAATTATCCCAATAATCTCCAATACTTGCCATCTTTGGGTTTTCTACAGTTCCAATGTTTAACTTCTTGATCTTTAATGGTGTAGCGTAATATTTTGAATCTATCTTGGGACCTTCTATTTCCATTTTACCTTCCACTTATGGGATATGTATATTGTGCGAATTATCTTTTGTTGGATATTCATCTTCTGCAACGTGATACCATTGTAGCAATTGTTTAACTGTCTGTCTAGATTCTTCTGGTATGCTGTGATTATTTCAAATTATGGTTCTTCAAATACCCTGTCTCTTACCGCTTTTAGCATTGTATCTGTCTCTGGACTATCATGTGAAAATGCAAATGTAACTATGAAATTTTGTTGTATCTCTTCCTAGTTAGCAGTTTCTCTACATTGTTCATGTTCTATGTAGCAGTTCTTCGAAATGCCTTCTTGTGTGTGAATCAAATGGTGTGACAATTCTTCTGGTGATACTAATATCCATTGAACCATGCACTTATCTACATGTTCTTGATATTGTCCAAATCCCTCATATTTCTCCTCATATATGTGCTCTTTCTCTGTGTCGAATATGATGCGCAGTAACCTTTTGCACTGAAACCAATTGTTGATATTTTCCTTGTATGTACCCCACCATCTTGTAGTTGTATCTTTTAAAGCAATGTCTAATGATGTTAATATCTGATTTTCCATAGCCTCTACCTAAAAATTCATTAAAAATTCTTGGAAGTCATTAAAACCATAAAAAGTAGGAGGTTATCTTACCTTTGTACCAACCCATCTCAACGCGTGCATCATTCTAGCACATCTTCTAGTAGATAATTCATGTAGTCACTTCTGTTAGTTTTCGAGTCCTATGTCGGAGTCTAAATCAAAAGAACTAATACTCCTCCAACTAATAATTCCATCCATAGTTGGGTTGATATAATACTCTTCACGTGTGGTAGTTTTGTACAACTTATTCATATCTTCTGTAAGAATATTGTCATTCGTAGGTTCCACATACCTGCCTCCTTTTGAGGGATCCAGTTGAGGTTCTCCCATAGCTTCCCATGTATTCTTTGGAAGAACATTGACTTCAGACCCTAATTCTAGTATGATATCCCCCATATTGAAATATCCTATGTTGGCATTCAATATGAATTCCCTATTGGTTATTCTCTTCTTATGGACTTGATTTAGTCTTTTTACCTCTTCTTCCCCAAAATTACACTTTTCTAACAAAGTTTGCAGTACTTGTAAGGAATTTTTATCATTCAACAATTTTACACATGCTCCCAAAAATTTTCTTAAGTTACGTACTTCTTATGAAGACTACTCTTGATTGGTATGATCAAATAATGATGGCATGTCATACACTGGTACCTCATCTTCTGGTTTTGTCCGTGAAGTAGATGCAATATTTTATTTCAAAATATCCTACATAGACTCTTTGAATATCTCTTTCTCTATCCGTGCATCAAACTTCTGTTCAGGCATTGTATTCTTCCCGACCCACTAATACTATTCCTAATCCTTCTTGGCTACATCTTCTCCTATATTAGCTCCACCTCTAGTAACTATGTTAATCTTCTTCCCATCTTCTTCTCTATTTTTGGCTACATCTTCTCCTATATTAGCTCCACCTCTAGTAACTATGTTAATATTATTCTCATCCTCTTCTCTATTTTCCACCCCGATCCATTGCACATTCTGATTAGTATGGCTCCTTGTGTCCTATAGTTTTATCAAGAGTGTGGGAAAATATTTTGTTTCATGGTTTGTTGCACAATAATACATACATGTAGCAGGTGGTTGTGGGAAGTCTCTTGCATAGTTCACTGGTTTCTGAGAGTTATGACAAATAACTAGTCCTCAGCCTCCTCCAAAGCATCTTCCTCCATGACCTCCTCCTCGGTTGCCCTGATTATCTCTGCGTGATGTATTATAATGAGGTCCCTCGTTATACTTTGGCTGCATGCTATTGTACTACGGTGATGTTACAACTTCTCCATTGGCATAGTAATCTATGCATATCCCCTTATGAACTTCCTGTAATATTCTGTATGACCCAATGTACTCTTCAACTCGTGCACTAACTTCAATGGTGGTAAGTTAACCATGACAACAATTTTAGCAGTATCAACCTGCAAACCCTATTTACACACCACATGCCCTAAAAGAATATCAAAAGGTGTGTTGAAAAAGCATTTATTAATATTCAATGAGATCTAACACTATCTACATGTATCCAACATCATACTTAATACTTCAACATTATCCTTTAATAAACTAAACATTATACAATCATCCAAGTAAAGTTCTAAAAACTTATGAATAAAGTTTGTAAAGGCTTCTGCTACTACTCGTGAAAAAATTGATGGAACATTCTTCAACCCAAATGGCATAACAGTATATTGAAATGATCCCCACTTGGTAGAAAATGTAGTCTTGTGTATATATTATGGTGCTATCCTAATCTGATGATATCTTGAAAACTCATTTGTAAATGAATAAGCTTCTTGACCCCCTACATTGTCCAAAACTTCATCTGTAAATGGGGTAGGAAATGGATCATGTAGGAAATCATCATTCAATTTTATCAAATATACACAAATCTTAATCTCTCCTTGGTTCTGTTCCTGCACCACCATAGGACTGATCCATTTTGATTCTTCCATAGGTTCTATGACACCAGCTCCTTGCTTATTTTCCTGCACCACCATAGGACTGATCCATTTTGATTCTTCCATAGGTTCTATGACACCAGCTTCTAACATCTTGTCAATTTCAGCCTTCACTTTCTCTTTGTAGATTGGATTAACCTGTGGGGTATCTATGTTATAAGTATCACTTATGGCTTCAAGGGGATCTTTATCTCTCCTAGATCTCCGACCAATCCTTTCATCTCTGAAAATGTCATTGGGAATAAGTCATTGTTTTCACGCAGTAACTTTTTGATCCTTTCTACTGTCTTATTATCCCAATAATCTTCAATTCTTTTCATCCTTGGGTTTTTTGTAGTTCCAATGTTTACCTTATTGATATTTAATGGTGTGGCATAATCTTTTGAATATATCTTGGGAGCTTCTACTTCCCTTTCACCTTCAACTTATGGGATCTGGATATTGCACAGGTTATCTTCTGTTGGATCTTCTTCTTTTGTGACACGATAATGGTGTATCAATTGTGTAACTATATGTCTAACCTGGTTATGATATGTTGGGACTATTTCAAATTCTGGCTCTTCAAATATCATGTTTCTTACCACTTCCAACACTGTATCTATATTTGGACTTTCATGCTCAAAGGAAAATGTAACAAAAAATTTTGTTGTATCTCTCCCCAGTTTGTAGTTTCTCTGCGATGTTTTTGTTCTGTGTATCAGTTCTTCGAAATGCCTTATAATGTGTGAATAAAATGGTGTGGCCATTCTTCTGGTGGTACTAATATCCACTGAACCATGCACCTATCTACATGTTCTCTAGGTTGTCCAAATCCATTATATTTCTCCAAAAATTTGTTCTCCTATTCTACACCAAATCTAATGTGCAGTAACCTCTTGCACTAAAACCAGTTATTGATATTCTTCTTATGTGTACCCCACCATCTTGTAGGTGTATCTTTCAGAGAAATATCTAATTCTGGTAATATCTAATTTTCCATAACCTCTACCTCAAACTTCATTAAAAAATCTTCTAATTCATTAAGACCATAAAATGTAGGAGGTTTTGTTACCTCTGAACCAATCAATCTCAACGTGCACATCATTCTGGCACATATTATGGTGGATAATTCATGTAGTTTTTGTTTCTAGTTATCTAGTCTTGTGTTAGAGTCTGAAGCACAAGAAATAATATTCCTCCAACTCAACATGCCATCCGCAATTGGGTTGATATAATCCTCTTCACATCTCGTAGTTATGTATAATTGATTTAGATCTTCTGTAAGAATATTTTCTGTCACAGGTTCCACATACCTTCCTCCTTCTGAAGGATCCAATGGAACAATAAATCTATACTCCCTTGATTCAAATATCATATTCCTTGTCTTCAAGTTAATAATAGTTTGGTTATCAAAACCCAATCCAAACCCAACAAAGTTTGACATGGTGAAGTATTATCTACTATGTTAATGACTTCTAATTCTTCCACGGTGTGCACACCATCTAGATCTATGGGAATCCCCTTCAACCTTCTAATTAGCACCACTTTATGCTAATTTTATAACTTCAACTAGATAAGGTAATACCCCAATTGAGGTTCTCCTATATCTTCCCATGTCTTCTTTGACAGAACATTGACATCAGACCCTAAGTCTAGTATGATATCCCCCATACTGAAATATCCTTTGTTTGTATTCAATCTGATTTCCCTTCTTGTTCTTCTCTTCTTACAGACCTAATTCACTCTTTTTACCCCTTCTTCCCCAAAATTACATTTTTCTATTAAACTTTGCAGTACTTGTAAATAATTCTTATCATTCAACAATTTTACACAGGACCCCAAAAAGTTTCTTAAGTTACTTAATTTCTCTGAAGGATGATATTTGTTGGTCTAATTAAATAATGGAGACATGTCATACACTGGTATCTCATCTTCTGGTTTAGAATCTCCTTCCTAGACTCTTTGAATATCTCTTTCTCTTTCTGCGCATCAAACTTTTATCCATGTGTAATATTCTTCTTGACCCACTAGTACTGATCTTGGTCCTTCTTTGTTGCCACTTCTTCTGTATTGGCTACTTCTCTAGTAAATATGTTGATCTTCTTACCATTCTCTTCTCTATTTTCCATAGCAATCCATTGTACATTTTGATTGGTATAGTTCCTCTTGTCATGTATCTTTATTAAAAGTGTTGGGAAGTATTTTGCTTCATGGTTTGTTGTGTGACAATACATACATGTCACAGGTGGTTGTGGGAAGTCTCTTGCATAGTCCTTTGGTTTCTAAAAGTTATGAAAAAATACTAGTCCTCAACCTCCCCCAAATCCTTTTCCTCCACGAACTCCTCCTCTAGAGCCTCCTCTATTTCCCTGATTATCTCCACACGGTGTTATATTGAGGTCCCTGATTATACTACGGCTGCGTATTATTATGTTATGGTGGTTCTACCCACTATTGCAGTGGTGTTCCAAACTGTTGCGCATTGTTGTATTGTGGTTTTGATTGAAACTAGTATGTGGGATTATGCTGTGGTTGTTACATGTTGTTATACTACACCTTCTAAGCAGTTTGTCCTTCTATATGTTCAGCCTATACCCTATATGTATCTGAAATCCTTTCTTTCATCATCTCCAAAGTTTTGTAGCCCTTGTCTTTATGTCCAACTAACTTACAAAAAATACAAAACGTAATCTTTGGTACTGTATGATATTTCTGCATCATGGGGAAATGATAGGGATCATTCCCATGTGTTTTTAAAATCTCACACCATGGTCCTCCTGAAGCTAAATGGTTTGGCATACCCACTCCAATACACAGCGCAAATAATGGACACCCATTCTTATGATGGCCTTCTGTCTTGCACATTATACACCAGACATCTTCTATTTTCTCCTTTCATTTATTCTGATTCAACTGGAATGTTAATTTCTTCAGATCTTGTCTCATCTCTTCCACAGTTGGATATGTATCTGTGTATTCTTTTTCTTCTAACTGTAATGTTTCTTGCAGAGCCTTAGTCTGGCTCTAGAATTTATGTTGCCTCAAAGGATACTTCAAATGTGGCAACAACGAATTAAAAAACAAATTTCTATGTTGCATATTAGTAATAGGGTACTTTAACTTACCTTTGAGCCTCTTGAAGTTCTGGTCCACCTCCCAAAATGATTCTCCAATTTTCTTCTTAATCTCTATCATTTCATTCATGAACTGGTCCTTTGAGCTTGTTTTCTGAAATTCATTGATTAATTGCCTCTTCACCTATGCTACATTTGTAGGCACTCCCATTGGATTTTTTTTTGTGAGAACTATGTACCAGTCTAATGCACGGTCTTTGAATGTGATTTCCATCTGCACAACCTTTGTATCTTTATTTGTAATATTCTTTGTTGCCCATACTTCTCACAAATCAACAAATTATTTTTTGGTTCATCTGACCCATGCCCTCGGAACTCTGGTAACCTAATAGTTGGATATTTTCCTCCCATTTTGAAGTTTGTTGTACTACCACCTTTGCATGGTGTAGATACCTGACTACTACTTGTTGAACTTTCACTTCTACTTGATTTTCCACTGGACCCACGTCCTGTAAAAATTATTCTACCACTTATCACTTGCTGGTTAACTGGTTTTTATTCTTCAGATGCCTTAGTCGCACATGGGGTTGTGGGTTATACACTAATTTAGATATGGAATGGAGAGCCTTCTTGTGCGTCAAACCCATGACCTCTATTTTTCCTCTCATATGTGGCACGTAAGATATGCTCAATTTTCCCCATGGTGCAGAGATCCTCTACATCTTCCTCATCGTCGTCCAAGCCCTCTTTCTTGGCTACTTCCCTCTTCTTGCTATTCATATTATACTGGTAGGGTCATCCTCTGTGCGTCACACCTTCTTTCCTTATGATTCCCCTGGTATGTTCATTATCCATCATGATGGGGTACATTAATTCCTTCTTCTAGCTACTCTCCAAAGCCTTCTCCATATCTCATATCTTCCTTAGTGTTTCTCCCAACTCCCCCATGCGTGAATAGTGATCTAGCTATCTGATTACATGGTCATCACGCCTTTATCATGTAATAATATCTTGATCAGTGTGTAAATATAAATAATGTACCTCCCTCTTTGTCCCCTCAAGAAATCCTTTTCTGCAGTAGTATATGACTTCACTATGTCTACTCCAAATTCAATAATAAACCCTACAATAATATTGTCTAGCCAAAAATCTATTGCACGCATGAATTTGTTATTAACCCTTTCCAATCGCGTAACATTTTCAGTAATCCACTCTACTAGCCTGATATTATTATTCATATGGGTATCTTTCAACCTCAATATCCACTCCTGTAATAATTTTGGAAAATAACATAAATATGATTCATGCAAATTAGTAAACACATACCTCTA
Source organism: Picea abies (assembly GCA_900067695.1). Lineage (NCBI taxonomy): Eukaryota > Viridiplantae > Streptophyta > Pinopsida > Pinales > Pinaceae > Picea > Picea abies. The sequence continues at coordinate 14,500 of CBVK0100247809.1, forward strand.
TAGATATTAGCATGGTGTATACTTGGAACCCTTATTATCTTTCTACGTGAACTGTAGTTTCTTTGTCTCCAAACATATTTTAATCTCTTGCTTCATAGGATTCCATGGCCTGAACATCCCTTTCTACCACTACATCTTCTTCACCGAACCCCTTCCAGGATGACCTTCTGAGTTCCAGTCGAAAACATAACCATTTTTTGGATGTATGGGTTGACCCGGCTTCTACCTTAGTTCTCCAATAAAACCCTTTTCACCATCAACCCTTCTGGTAAACCAGAAGGCTACACCACACACAGAGTGCACAATGCAGTCTCACCCAAGATGTCTTATGGGTGACTGCAAGACACATATGTCTGTAGTCATGGAAGGGATTGGGGATTTTCTTTTACTTTTGCTTCTATTTTAACATGCATTCTATGATAACATTCATCAGATATCGTACTTTATACATTCAATGGCATACATTCTGCATAATTATACTAGTGTGCATTGTAAATAAATCCATTCATTCATCTAACCATTCATTTATAATTGCAAAAACAATAAAAAAAACATTCATATGCATTGCAACACATGATTTTACCATGGTTCACCCCCCTTGGACTACGTCCACAAAGATATTCTTCTTTATTCATTCTTATTTAGAGTAGGATTGTGCATGTAACATGATATGGTTTAAGAATGGTGAGGTTGACTAGTTCTGCACCACACTCTGTAACTTGCGACTTGACCCTCAGTTACAACTCAACGTTGACTCCATTTAAGCTCTGCAACTCTCAACAATATAAAGACTTAGACTCAGATTCAAAAATATGATCCAAAAGTAGGTTCTACACTATGGTTATTCATACATTGGAACCTCTAGCTTCTTGTTGGCCCTTGGTTATGGAAGTAAGGAAAGGTTAAGGAAGAAAATAAAAAATGTGAACTGCGTGGAAGACACAGTGACTATTACTGTGTCGAAGTGAGAAAAAGAGACGAAAAGACAAAGCAAAGTAAAAGGAAGAAAACCGTTGGACGAGGAGATCGAGGATGACAGATCAACAAGGAGGATGGATCATGGACAACTCATCAAGAGGAAAAATCCATCGTTGGATGCTTTGGAGCACCACGCAAGAAGGAAGGAAAGACAGGCTGGCGAAGCCCTGAAAACATGGGTCAAGTT